>CM061121.1:9884789-9909206 GCA_030770115.1 Daphnia galeata | reverse complement strand
TTAAGACTCTGCTGTCTTTGCTGTGACCTTAGGGATTGCAAATACTGTTTGTGACAATCTAGATGCAAATAATGCCCACATGTATGAACGTAGACACCACCTTCATAGCCTATGTTGAGTGATGTGAGCCACGAAGCTTCATCGAAGTGTTGGCGCAAATTCTCGACCCTTCGATTCCATTTCAACATGGAGAGAATCCACTTTGTCCAAGTTGAACCGAATCTTCCTCGCAGACAGGTAATGCAAGGCTTGATCCACTAGGCAAATAGCGCTTGTGAGCCAATACGCTAGTAGCCTGAAGCAATACAACCAGACACATAGGTCGTTCAGAGGTGCTCGGCGAAGCTTGGTTGCAAATGACACAATCGTATTCTTCTAAGTTGCGCTGCTCGTTTGATGTTGTATACGTAGATTGAATAGCAGAGATATCAACTGCAGCAGGGTTTGAAAGTAGACTTGCTAATCCTGATCCTTGATAGGTAGTTTCGGCAGACGGAATAATAGTAGAGGTGGGACCCATTGAGTGAGACTCCAAGTCCATTTCCACATCTTCCGCAGCCATAGCTTGTTGCATAAACTGTTTTTTGCTTAGTTGCAAATTCCTGTAGTAGACGCTGTTGTCTCTCTTTAATCTTCCTCTTTTTCTCTTTCTCTCTTAATTCATCGGCGGTTTCAGTAGGCAAAGAATCCTCAGATGTACGAGGTGGCCATAAAGTTTGTTTTGTCGCCATTATAGATTGTCTCACTCGAAGATCTGCCCGGCTAAGTTTATCGAGCACTTTGCCAATCCAAAAGGAGCTGTTGCCAATTCTACCATCCTCATCCGTAGTAACCCCTGATTCGGAAGCCATATTAGACCCTTCATTAGAACTGTCCGGAAGGCAATAGCTATCACTATGTCCGTTGAAAGACGAATGCAGCTGCAATAAAAGAGATATGATGGATTCTCGAACGCACAAGCGTTCTCGCTGGCTGTCACCCTCCGTCACTTCTTCGTAGGGGATAGTACCAGGGGAAGCATCGGATAAGTTAGAATCAACTGAAATCTGGCTCGCATACTTGCTTACTTCGTTACCAGAGGTGATAGCGCGGATATTCGGAAAAGGTAGTTGCTGAGGCAACGTTGGAGTGGGTGAAATGGCTCCAGCTATTACCATACTTGCCTGGCCAACAACAGATAAAGCAGGCATGACACGAAAATGAGATGAGGTGCCTATTCGGCTTGGATTCCGGTACACTGAAACAGTAGCAACGTCGGAGGAAGTTCCTGGTCGGCTAGAAACAACTGGTACTAACGCCTGAGAATCGTTTTCGGGTAAAGCGAGAAAAATATTGGTCCCGGTGGCTTCGGGAACATCCAAATCCATGTCCTGATCACTTGACTCTCCTTCCGAGGTGGAAGAAGTAGAGGACGTTGAAGACTCTAAATCAAGTTCAGCAGCTGGATCGAATATCAATGCAGCGTTTATCTATTATATATATCTATAAATACATATATATATATAATACTTGATCATACCTTCAGTGCTGTTGACGATAACAGCTGTTGAAGTGGTTAGTTTCACATTGTTAATAACTGTGATCACGTTCTCTGCCAAACTGTCGGTTGAGAACCAATCATTAAGTTGGAGGTCAACGCGGTCATCAGGTAAATGGATGATGGGTTCACGAATGCAAACTTCCTGTGACATAATTGAAAACTATCGATCACCAATTTATAGTTTACTGACTATAAACTATACACTGCTTAAACGAAAGTCGATGGGGTTGGCAACTCTCGGACAAAGTTAAATACAAAAAAAATTGGCTTAGATTAAAAAATTTGTGGCTTAAGAACAAAGATTTTTGACCTGAGATTCAAAGATTTTGGCCAGTTTTAGCTTAGATTCACAACTTTTGAGATTTAATGGATTAGTCTCGGATTTTGAACCAATATTTTGGTAACATTCAGATTTAGTGATTCAATACAGGTTGGGCAAGATTTAAATTCAGTTGCCAACCTCTCGATGAAAGTATAGATAAATAAAAAAAGTTAGCAGAATTCGAGAAGGGCAATAACGCACCTTGTGCGTGCCGTTTTCTACAGCCACTATCACTTTTTTAATACTATTCATTGCTCTAGTTTTTAAAAATAACCGTTGATTGTTTTTTTAAACATTAAAAAGACTTACATTTCCTTGTGCTTTTGACTGGTGAATCAAAGATACGGCCATGTCCAGTAAATATATGACCAGAGCCAAGGATTGCTCGCTCACGAGTGCCGGGGAACGAGTTGCTTTGTACAACAAAACAAATAAGATGGCATGAAAAGTCCTGGATAAGAGAACTTTGCGAGGGTCCTCGTAATTTGGATGTGTGGTGATAGGTAGTCGAAACGGAGGCCATAGTGTCCCGGAGGAATAATTCGGATATTTACCGCTTTGTCGAACACTATGAGTTATTTATTTATTTTAATTTCAGTATAGGATGTTCAAAAAAGAGAACAGAAAAATAAATTGAATAGTCTCTTACTATTGAGTAAACCGATCCATTGAAGTTTGATAGTCTCTTCGATGTACAGCCCGCAGTAATACGTATACGGGGTCATATAATTGTTCCCAAACAACAGCTTTCGGTACATACATTCCCTGCTGCATAGATCCACTTGCTTCAAAATTGGGAGCCTTGTAATCGGCAACCTAGGGGAGAGGGAGAGAACAATGTTATATAATTTCAAAAAATAAGCTTGATTGTCGTTCGTTCAAGTTTTAGCAAGCAAGCTGGAACAAATACCTGTGCAAGAATGGCATCGAAATCTTTGTTTTGAGGTGCCCCGCATTTTTCGGGTAGTAACTCCATCAACTGGCTATGCGTACGGTCACTCATACACAACAGCGATACCATTTCTAATCGATCAAGGTCAGATTCATTTGCACCTAAAAAATCACGCATGTACGACGTATGAAATTTCGCATTAAGTTAGGTTTCAAATTTCTCTCAATATAGCATTCAGTAACGAGTTACCAATGTTGGTCCTAATAGACATAAGGCTGGCAATAAACGTTAAGCAGCTTTCTAGCATAGTGGATTCTTGTTCTCCTTCTAAAAAATTTGATTTCAATAGAGGATTCATGGAAAGTAGCTCCATGACATGAAACCTGGAACGAAGATAACAGTTATTTCAAAGCATAACTAAAAACAAATCGCAATGAAAGTTTTCCAATTTTACCTTTCAAAAATGGTTGGGAATACCAAGGTAGGTGACAACTGGGTTGCACAAATCTGAAGGAGATAAATATCCGCATCAACCATCGAGTTCCCAAAATGACATTGTATGTAAGACATAGCTTGTCCTTTGATTTGCAATCCATTTCGTACCCACAAACCAGAAAGGATTTCATAGAAAGCGGCCTTTTGAAATATAAGTTCAATTAAAACATGATTATTTTCTCTATAATATTAAGAATACATAAACTTGAAAGTTGAAACCGGGTAACTAAAGTACGGATTATCCTTAAGTCATGATCTTTGGCGGAAAGAGTATTCCTTGTTTTATACGGTTATTCACAAATAGTTTATGGAGTAATTCTAAGGCTTGCTTTTATTTCTCTTTCAACTTTTAAAATAAAAAAAATAAACTTGGATTTTGATTGACTATTTGATCTTTAATTCAAAATTTTATTTGCATTCATTGTTTTATTCGAAATATCAAATTAAACGAAATTTTTATTCGTATTCTTGATCTTTCGAATAATTGACAATTATCCTGCATCTTACTACATTCAAATCAGACGAACCTTTTCGATAAAAACTGCAAGGACAGGAAGCACAAGTTTTTAATTAAATAAATAAAATTACTGTTTAAATATCTACAGGTAATATTCCTAACATTCTGATACAATTAAGACATGTAAAGCATACTTTATATAACTGATTATCAGTGAACATAACATCACTAAAACACCGAAGTAACTATATTTTTATAAGCCAGAAGTCCCGACGTAAATCACTGAAACGTGTAATTTCCCCTCTAAATGTATACTTTGAAAACTAAATAATGCATGTTGAAACGAGTTTAGGTTCTCTTCTCGTTGTTGATTCTGAAGTGTTAATAATTTAGTAACTCATTAGTCATTACCACAGCATTACACACTCGATGATCAAATGCAGCATAATGGATTTGAAAATAATAGAAAACACAATACCTATCGTTAATCACAGAAGGAAATTCGAAAAATATCGTACTGATACTTTTTGTCAGAATAGTCTATTATTCTGATAATTATCTGTTTAGTATATCTGTGTATAACTAGAAACTGCATTCTAACACATATATGCAATTATGCATAAAGGAGGTTGAATGAGGATATCGAGTAAATCTCTCCATTACTGCTAGAACCATTTTTTCACGAATTAAAACATGGATGCAAATTTGATTTCAATAAAAACAGTTTAAATAATAAAGCAATAACAGGAAGAGAATATCTTCATGGAGAGGCAACAGTTCAACTTTACCCTCCTCTCTTTATCGTCATGACCTAAAAACCTTCCCTCTGGCGAACATCTGCCCTCCCTCTTCCCCTCCTACTCATCTGCCACAAGTTCACAACTGTCGTTAATGTAGATAAGTTCCTAGTCACCAACAGCGCTTCCGCTTCAGGCTAGAAGGGTACGTCC
The DNA here is from genome assembly GCA_030770115.1 of Daphnia galeata. NCBI lineage: Eukaryota > Metazoa > Arthropoda > Branchiopoda > Diplostraca > Daphniidae > Daphnia > Daphnia galeata. The sequence goes on along the minus strand of CM061121.1, from coordinate 9,904,550 downwards.
AAACTACATGAACCACTGGAAACAGCGTAGATAGGATCAAACGAAGTTGAGCTCTCCGTAACACACGACTCTTCATCAGCTTAGACAGATAGACACAGTAGTGCAACAGTTTGTAAGTGCTACTTTATTAAGTGCATAAATCAAAAGTGAGAAGATGAAGCTGCTGTTGATTTCCGTCAATCATAAAAGGTTGTCTAGTTACTTTTTGCTACTTTTTTGTGATTTTGCATTCCGTTTGGTCAGCCATCGTAGCACAAGAAAAAGTAAGAGAAATGGTTAATCAAGCTCGCATTTTAATGAACGCCACATTAAGCGATGACGAACTGAGTTTGTTCGGAATAGAAGAAGACAACAAAGCGACAACAGAATTGGCCTCAGCCATTGTCGTTGCAAATAGCAGTATTGCACGTGACTGATGCCTTGAGTCGAGAGATGAATTTTACCCAAGTGGCAGGCCCATGTTGCGAGCTCTTGGTGGTGACCGTGAAATACTCAAACGGTTTGAGCGAATGCGACCTCACTTTGCTTCATTGGAAAAGAAACTTAGCCAAGGACAAGATGGAGGTATTGATGAGCAACTCAATCAGATAGCTGCTTTAAACACATCGTTTACAACGTGGACGCGTATCTGGCCACAGTTACAAACATTAATACACACAGTCGGTAATCTTCACGACTGGTTCGATCGCTACCAACGTAACGCTGCTGTTGTCAACGAGCGCACTCTGCGGGACTTTGCTGAGACCGTCCATAGTACGGATGGGCTGACCATTAGTCAAGCTTTGGTTTCAATTCACAAGACTGTCTGCCCTTTCAGCATGGATGAAGACTACATGGAAAGCGAAAATAACAGCTCAGATATCTGTAAAGGAGGAGTTCTAGAAACTTTGCAAACAGCTTTGATTCAGGTTCAAATGTTCAGTGTTGAATTTAGGTCATGAGTGTCGTTCATAATGTGTTGTTTTATATTTTGAAATACTGGTCCAAACAGGCGAACGATAACTTTATCTGTTCTTTGCCCAAATCTACGCATCAACTCGTCTATGACCTATACGCCCTTTTAACTTTGACGGATGCTAAGGGTTACGCCATGATGCAGTTCTCTTGGATGATTTTGCGTCTATATGGAAGAGGTACTTTTAAAGTAAATCAACTTGCAGTGCTAAATGATTGATTCTAAATTGGTTGTCGGTATTATTAGGAAATAATGCCAATGAAACAGAACAAGCACGAATCGATTTCGAAAAGCGAATGACTGAAAAAGCTGCAGCTGCACAAAAAGTGTTATCAGAGCTATCTACTTGGATGTGGAAATGTGATACGCCCACATCTAATCAGATAGAGAATGAAACGTATATTCAGTTCAACGAATTACTGCAAGTAAGGGCATATACCTCTTCTTTTTAAACTCACGAACTGTTAAAAAAGCACAATTAACTTTTTGAAACTTTACCCCCACATCTGAATATTCGTTTTCGGTCAGGGTTACGTTGTAAATGAAGTGGATCTTAACCAGGACAATACTTGCAAAGACAGCTGCTCAGCTTATACAAATACACAAGAAAAAGGTTGCTTCGGCAATCAATTTTGTGCTCATTCACGCAGATGTTCTAGCGGCCGTATTTACAATTGCGGTTTCGTTGAAGCTGATTCAAACATTTGCATAAACAATGAACCTGGAAGAAGGTACGATTGGATCCAATACAAGAGCGGCAGGGTATTCGGTCAAAAGTCGGAATGTAACGCACCTCACAACAAGAACTACAAAGCCGATTCATGGTGGCGCTGGGTCTTCTGGCACTGTTCCTACTGTATGTGCCTCTGTGATCAACCAGGATTACATTCTGACCGCTACGTTAGTCTACAATCTGCATTAGCATCTTCTTCCAGCAATCGATTAGTAACGGGAGTACGGTTCGTAAAACATAATCGTATCTTACACATCCAAATACAAGAAGGTGAAGCCCTGCCACGAGGTTTGGTCAACGAATCAACGGTACAATGGCTGCCTACAACTCCTATTAATATATTAAAGAGTCAAGAAGAATCGGTAGAAGATGGGCTTGGATATGCCACTTTACGCTATGAAGAGAGAGCGATTGATCTTGATGATTTAGTTACCCCGAAGGGACACGTCATCACTGGATTGCGTTTCCGAAAATTGGGTGGACACTTAAATTTAGAAGCTCAATCGTCACCCATCGATTTTACGACTGGAACAATTGATAATGAACGGGCAATTTTGGGTATCTAACGACAACACTCCAGCCTCAGAAATAAAGCCGCGTACAAAACTTTCTCTTTTGTCGCCTGATGTGTCCACTCGTTCACGAATTCCATCTGTTCCAGATTCAACTTCTGATCAGTTTATTGAATTCCAAGTGTCATCATTAGAGAAAGACGTTTCTCAAAATACGGTGCATTTATAGAAGCTACTCCTGTATTTAGTCAACCACCAACATGGTTGACAGGAATCGGCATCTACCACAAAGGTCAGCCTGGATATGGTGGATATGTTGCTTTCCGCATCGCTACTCTCAACTTTTCATATTACATGATGTTGCCATCAAAAGAATTCAATTATACCACCGAAGAAGGCATTGTTAATTAAACGTCTGAATATTCCATTTAACCTTTAATCGAAATATTCTTTGGCACCGCATAATTTATGCAGTAGCATGCCTATTATGACTTATGTTTCCGTCAGGTTCAAGTAAAAGAATTTGAAATAAACATAGAACACATGTGGTCAATTTCAATTCCCGTTAAATAATATACATATAAATAAAAGATTTACTTTAAGCAAACACTTACTTGAATCCGAAGAGGATGCATCATAATCAACTGGAGGAGACTTGAAGGCGGTAAGGCATCTTTCAAAAGTATTCCTTGTGCCCGAACAGCTTGACATGTAAAGGCTGCAAGATAGCGATGAAGTGGGATGTGAAAGCTAACTTGATAGGGATCCGTCTAAAAATCAAAAGAAAATCAAAAATCAAAAAAACAAAAACGCCAATTGCTACCGCTATAATGTCTTTACACTGAATCTCGATTCAAAAATAAATCAAAACAATTACATAAACTTCTTACTTGTTCAGGACATTTAAAATTGATAGCTCAAGCCACTCCTCTAATGCTGCTAAGCAGTGCTTTAACAACATTTTTGTGAGATGAATGGAACCTGTATCACGCAGGTGAATAGCCAATGCCCCACATTGCAGAGGCAGGCGCTTCAAGTTCCGCCGAAAAGGCAGCATAATAAGTGTTTGGCTCGAATTCGACATGGGTACTCAACTCGCGCTGATTTACATTCATTCCTGAATTAAAATATTAAATTAATTTACTTTTTTTTATATAACGTGGAAATTAACAGTAGAATTCGTTCATAATAAACAAGATATTATATTGATTGGTTCATTTAATTTAATTCAAAGAGGTGACACAGCAAAGTTTGAAAATTGTTTACCTTGAAACATGCTAAGAAATGAAAACCACATTTCCAGAAGACTGTCATCCGAGAGAAATAAGAGCGCCACTGGTCGATGGGACAACAAATTACTCAAATCAGAAACAAGTGGCCAATAGCAGTGATCTCGCATAACATGTTTTGAGCAATCCACTACAAAATGGAAGTTTTTCTTTGGATCTGCAAATTGTAAAAATAAATTCAAATATAGTTGAAAATTAAAAAAAAATCTACCACAATATCACCTTGCAAAGTACTAGGTACGAGAATTTTACTCATCATATCCCGCAAGGAGACGACCATCACATGCAAAAGATGCAATTCTTCCGCCATTTTGTAGCCAACTCTTCATTGCTGAATAACTGAACACTGACATGTACAACACGATTGCTAAGTGTGTCAGGATCTGATGATCCTACCAGCAGGCGGGATATTCGCGCATAATGTAATACAAAGGCACGTGTAAATGCTTCCTAATAATGTTTTTTTAAAAAAGAACGTTCTGCATTATGTTATTTTTTTATTATTGTTTTTTAATTGAGAACAAATTTACCTTATAATCAGGATCAGGTAACATATTCAACAAAAGACATACTAGCTTTTGAGGAAATTCAAACTTAACAGTCCAAAACACTAGTTCTTCGAGAAAAGTACGATGAACAAGACAATCTTGCAGTGCAGGATATGCTAAAAAAAAAGGTTACAAATTTATAAATTTATTTTAATGGTGATGTTTTAACCTTTATATTCATCTGGTGGTTCAGGACCTGGAAGACTCTCTAAGGATTTTTCATACATTCTCTGTGCCTCTTTCATAAACTGAGCATATTCTGAATCACCTGAAGGTACTTCAGTTAGCTGAGCATAAAGCTAAATACAACCAGGAGTATTTAGGTTGTGACAATGAAAATTAATTCATTAAATTAAAAAAGCAGAAGCATACTTGCGGGCTAATTAATGCTGATGTCATGACATGTCTCATAGCTGCTCCCATTCCACTGTAGTCATGCAGCATAGTGATGAAACAGTCTGCATCTTGAACAGACTGAAGTTGTTCTTCCAAAATGTCTGGTATACTGAGAAAAGAATAAGTATGAACAGCAGAGAAAAAAAATAGAACAATGTGATGTAAAGTCTTACCTATGTGATCTCAAATGTTGAATCAATCGTAGAATAATAAGTGGCATTACAGCTTGAGAAAACAGCAAGCAGTTCTGGTGGAAGAATGGGCTTTCCTACATGAGCATGAGGTCCATGTCTTTCACAAAATCCAGCTTCTTTCATAACACTAGTATCACCACAATCACATGCACCTCCGGCTTGTGACCTACATTTTGAAGTAATTTCAATCCATGAAGGAAACTTACACCATATTTTTTCTTATTTAAAAATACCTAAACATGTTGAAATCATGTCCCTCATGATTCCCTTTTTGAAAACATTCAGCACACAGAGACATACATGGAGATATTCCACATGTCCTACACCGGTAGGCAACAAAATTTGCTGTCCAAACTAGGCCACAGGTGGTGCCATTATCATATCTTCTCACTTTTAATAAAAATCAAACAAACATAAACTTGTTAAAACTTTAATAACAGAAAAATAAGAGCAAGTAAATACCAATAGAGGCAAATTCAACAGGAGTTTTCCCACCAGCAATCAACCACTTAATCCAGTCAACTGTTTCTAACTCTTCAATGGGTTTTTGGGGATTAAGAAGTGTGCTCAGTAGTTCTTTAAGATGCTGGGGATCAGTTGTTCTACTACACTCAGCTTGTATATACACTGCAGCTCCTCTTTTACCTGAAAACATTTTTTCACAATTAAGATAAAGCAACATTTAAGTTGACCTCAAAACAGTTGAAGTTGGCAAATTTCAATGACTACCTTTGCGCATTAAAATCTGAGAAGAAGGTGAATGCATTTCTGGGAATAATATTTGGTTTTTCTGGACCTTGACTGCAAGTTTTAACGAAGATTTCGAAATGATATCAAACCCATCTGGATAAAAGCAACATCCAAAATTATACACACCAAAATGAGAAAAGGGAATAAGATCTTTTCTTGATTTTTGATAAAAATCAACCGTTACACTACATACGAGATTCTCTAAGGAGATTTTCTGTCCAAAAAGGCAAAGGAAAATCAAAATGGAGAATCAATCATTTTAAAAAACAATAACTAATTCCCTAATTTTCACTAGCAATAACCAATAAGCGAACTGAGAACGTAATCTCTATCAGCTGTAGTATTAATCCATAGGGCCTTCTACTTGCAAAATTTGCTGATAACTTTTGCTCGACATCTTTACAGTGCCATCTATTAAATGTCGAAGAAGCCATGATCGGGCCATGATATACCCCTTAGGCCAGAAACATAGAAGCCTTTAGTCCGAGAGCCCATGACAAAAAGATTCTTTTTTCTTCATAGGAAGCAGGGGTGTAGAAGAGATGGTTGCGCCACTTGTATCCTTTTTCTCCATAAGCCTCTGAAGATTTGTCTATCATGAGGGCAGCGCCATCTGTTGGGTGTAAAAGAGAATAATTTCAAACTTTTAGGCGGTAAACTCCAACTACTGTTACTTATAAGTTTTAATCCAGGAATAAATTGAAGTTTTTAAAAATAAGTAATACATTTTATTTTTTTATCCGATTACATTCAGTTTTGCATTACAAAATTAAATAAATGAAAAAAAGTTTAAAAAAGTAGTGAAATGCAATAGTTCCCACAGAGCATCGAACCATAGTACTTAAAGTTACCAATCCATCGCACTACCAACTGAGCTACCGATCGCTGCCAAACATAAGAAAAATCTCGAAAGACTATGGACAAATCCCTTATGGCAGACAGCAGATATAACTTATAAAATAATATAAGAAAAGGCCTGTATACAGAATAAATAGTGCCTATATATTATATGGATGGAATATTGAAGACGGTAAATATAGACCATGACACCCCAAACCATAAAAACTAAAAAATATCCTAGCTTCTTCTGGTGAAGATGTCGGTGGTAAGCCGTGATAAGTCTCTAGAAGAAAGAGATAATTTGTTTTTATCAATTAAAATAAATAAAAATTATTCTTCTCAATTGCTGTAGTAACTTTTTTTTTAAAATCTAGTGTTTTCATTTAAAAATCCGCTTTCTAAACTAATTTTTTTATTTTGGCGGTTGACATGCTTAGTTGCCATTGACAAAACAAGTGGGTTTTTCACCTAAAGCTGCGTCTGGTTAGCAAATGGCTCCATATATTCGATCTGGTCCTTCGGGGATCGATACAACTTTTAATTCTCTATTTTGTGTGTTAAAATGATGAATAATAAAATTTGGGGACAAAATGTCAACTCCCGCCGAGTTCGGGAGTCTGTAACTTCTGAACGCCCCCACGGCGCCGAGCCAGACCGGGCTTCCCGTAACTACCATCGGCTCACGATTCCAAAAATGTACCCAAGACATGTGTTTTTCCAAAACCTTCCTATGAAGAAAAAAGAATCTTTTTGTCATGGGCTCTCGGACTATTGGTCGTTCTCGGCTAATAGTCCGGTCGGAATAGCATTTTTACCTAAAACAAATTGCACTTTTTTGTTTTTTTCATGAGCTGTATTGTTCTTAACATTTTTTATGTTGTCCTTAAACCCTCCCTTGAAATTTTAATATTTAGTATGATTAATTTCAATTATAAATTATGTGTATTTTTGTTTTGTAATTTAGGCTTATTAAATACAAAAAAAATTGAAATTTTGAAAAATGAGCTTTGTTTATTACTCATTGATCTACATGCATATCAAATTTTATTACCCTAACTTATAAATCGATGAAAACACCACATGAAAATTGAGTTCCGTCTCCCTTTATACTATAGACCTTTTTCCAAATGGTTCGTGTAGGTAGAGCGAAAAGTCGTGCGGCTAGTCGACTAGTGCGCACCATGGCGGGGGATAGCCGAAACTTGCAACAGACTTGGCTTGATTGAAACCATGAGGATACGTCGTTTGTCTGCTAAATTCAAACCTGTTTTATTTCTTAAGTGGTTTTTTCTATGAAATTTTTCATTTGTCCAAAGAAATTTTTAAATATCGTTTGTCCCCTTTTGCATTGTCCGTGGTAGAAGAAGATCGGAAATATTACTACCAACAATTAGAACATCTAAAGTTACATCAGTAGATAAAACACCTAATCATTGAAAATCAATGAAATAATAAGAACAGTTGCAATTACAAATCAATAACTATATGCTGTTACTTGAATGTAATGATGACGAAACATTTTCTTGTTCAGTTTTCAGATTCTTAGTAGGAACCCAGTCTATGTCTTCAGTCATATGCAGATATGCAGGTTTGCCTATAAAAAAAAACAAGTCTTATTCTATCTAAACGATTACAAATGTAATAACAAATGACCTGAAACAAAATGATCAGAGCAAACGTAGAGTTTGGATTTATTATCATTGCTTTTGAACAACTTGAACCACTCGGCTCTTCTTCTTTCAATAAGTTCTTTCTCAATGGATTCACTGAAAAGTTGAATTGTGGCACTTTGTAAAAACTACGGCGATCTCCTTTTTTCGATGAATTGAACATATAGAACAACGTACATATCCCATTTTAAACACTTAAGAAATAAAACAGGTTTGAATTTAGCAGACAAACGACGTATCCTCATGGTTTCAATCAAGCCAAGTCTGTTGCAAGTTTCGGCTATCCCCCGCCATGGTGCGCACTAGTCGACTAGCCGCACGACTTTTCGCTCTACCTACACGAACCATTTGGAAAAAGGTCTATAGTCTAGTCAGAATACCATTTTTACCTAAACAAATTGCAATGTTTAGTTTTTTTTCATGAGCTGTATTGATATTAATCTTAATTATGTTCTCCTAAAACCCTCCCGCGAAATTTTAATATTTAGTATAATTAATTTCAATTACAAAATATGTGTATTTTTGTATTGTAGTTTAGTCCGATTAAATAAAAAAAAAATTAAATTTTAAAAAAATGAACTTTGTTTATTACTAATTGGTCTACATGCATGCCAATTTTTATTTCCCTAACTTGTAAATTAATGAAACCCCACACGAAAAAATGAGTAGCGTCTCCCTTTTACTACCCAAAAACTACTTCCGTGTTTAACACAGAGCTTACGGGGAAACGGCTTTAGCGAAAATCGCTGCCGTTAGTTACCTGTAATCCCCTCCTCTTCCGTTTTTGTCTTATTTTAAAGAGCATATTCTCTTCTACAAACACAGTAAAAGATTTTCGGGAGGGAGTATTAGTTTTTAAGTTATTAGAATTAAAATACAGCCCATATTTCCTGAAATTTTCTCATAGCCGTATTAGTTTCTTTCACACCCGCATTGAACGACGGCGCTGCATTTTGTATTCTCTTATTAGGAAAGTGAAGCGTCTTAAGTGTATTTTTTCTCTTGAAATATTCATGATATATATATATTATCATATATTTCATATATATTTATGAAATATTCAATGAGTTCTTTCTCAATTGAATTACTGTGAAAGTTGCATTGTGGCACTTGGTAAAAACTACGCCGATCTCTTTTTTTTTCATAAGTTGAACATATCAAACAAAAAGGTTTTACCATTTTAAACACTTAAGAAATAAAACAGGTTTCACTTTTGCTGCTGACAGCCTGAAAGGTTACAGTACATGGCCTTACGGTGGGAATCAACCGGATCAAGCCAAGTCTGCAGCAAGTTTCGGCTATCCCCCGCCATGGTGCGCACTAGTCGACTAGCCGCACGACTTTTCGCTCTACTTACCCGAACCAAATGGAAAAGGTCTATATAAGCTGAGACGTTATAACTGCTTTATACGTTTTTGATTCCTATTTTCCAAGGTTTACATAACTTTAATGGGGTTTTCTTTTAAAGGAGTGTGAGTTTGTTAAAGATGTTTAATTTCCTTTTAGATCACTTTGTTGATCAGCACCACACATTTTAATAGGCTGATAGCACCAATTTAACGACGCAATTTGGTAGGAAGTTTAATTATTTCGAATTAACAAATTATTACGACATAAGTTGATGGGGCTTATATAATTCAAAGGTTTGAGGATTGCCCTGCCACGAGGCGTATTTCAATATCTTTTTCGATATTGATTCAAGATCTATAATCAATATAAATAAATGGATATTTAAAGAAAATTTAGCTTTAGATAAAGGTGCGGCGTGGGGCGGCGGGGCGAAGCCCCGCAGCACCAAAGTCGCAGAGTTAGTATTATTAGCTACATATTATACAATTATACATATTACTTAAAAGGGTGGTGGGACTTTTATAATTCAACGGTTGCCCCGTCACGAAGCGTATTTTAATCTTAATCAATCTTATCAATCATCAATCAATCTTATTCAATATTAATTTAGGATATCAATATATGAATGAATATTAAGAGAAAATTAAGCTTTAGATAAAGGTGCGGCGTGGGGCGGCGGGGCGAAGCCCCGAAGCACCAAAGTCGCAGAGTTAGTATTATTAGCTACATATATATTAACTAAAACTTAGAGACATTATTTAATCGCCGAGCTAATATTAGCTTAGCTTCTATATATTACTTAAAATTTCAGGTATTAATTAATTAATGTTTTTTGCATTCCTACGGGAACCTTGCAACCCGCCAGGGATGCCAGCATTAAGTTATAATATAAGAGTTTATATAAAGCCCACATTTCATGAAATTTTTCTCATAGCCGTATTGGTTTCATTCACACCCGCATTGAGCGACGTGGCGCTTCATTTTGTTTTAATGTTTCAAATGTAGTGCAACTGCAACTTCAAAAGCTTGCAACTGCAGTAAGTTTTTGCGAAAGGAAACGTTGTCTGCAACCCAATTACTTTATGCTTTTTCAAATGCTTCAAAATTCAAATGTATTTTGATTTTTCAAATGTATTGCTTCAAAATTCAAATGTATTTTGATTTTTGAAGTTTTTCTTGCTGATAAGGGTGATATAGCGGGGTCATTATTAAAAAAAACAGCCTTTTTTTTATTTAGAATATTATTTTAACACTATTATTCTAATTTATTGTTGTTCCGAAATAAACAACTATAAGCTAGGTAAATTTTCTCCCTTAATTCATCTAAAAATCAGTGCGCACAACATATTTCATTTAAAAATTTTCTTTATCCTGATCCCGAAGTCGTATACTTGAGGACCTTGTTTTAGAAACTGCCCTATCGGCTTATCCCCGTTTAAGCTACAGGTACAGGTGGAACGTCGATGGGTGTTACATTTTTTTATGTTAGATTTTTTATTTTTTATTTAAATATTTTTTATAGATTGGGAGGTCGTTAATTCCATAAGAAAATTTCCCTTGGTCTGTGGTTCTTTACTATTTGAATGCTGTTTCGTTTTAAGATTTTATTTTTTACTTTTTTTTTCATTTTTTTTCATTTTTTAATGCAAAACTGATAAATCACATTACACTGTCAAGAAATGTATTTTTTTAAAAGTGTTTTGGTGGAATTAGGTGATTTTTTATTTTTACACGGGACTTCGAAAAAAAAGTAGGAAAATTATAGTAGTTCACCACACATCCGCAAGAGGCAGCAGTGTAGTTGTAGCAATCTCTGTGCCTTGGCCTTAAGGACGCATTCTTATGGAGTTGACAGACCTCCCCTTTCATGTAGTGGAGTAAAGTTTGATCAAAAGGGTTTGTTAACCTAGAACAAATTGCAACAATTGATTTTTTTAATGCACTTTGTTACTATCAACCTAAAAAATCCCTGTTCAAACCTCTTCTAGAAATAATTATACAACAGTCGTCTTTTCCCGTCTTTCGTAACACTCCCAGTAGTGGAATGCAAAAAGGATAGGCTTACTTCAAACAAATTGCAAGACGTGATTTTTAGAATGAACTTTGTTACTATCAACAATATAAATTCCCTGTTCAAAACTCTTCTACTTCTTCTCGGAAATAATTATATTTACTATAAGAAATATTGAATTGAATTTAAAATTTTTGTAAATAATTAATTATCAAGCATCAAATTGGGAATAAGTATTAAAAATATAAAAAATAGTTAGATGATACCTTGTTATATACTCCAACATATCACCAAATATAAATGTTTTCCTTAAAACCGTATACGAACTATGGAATTTACAAATTGGCAGTTATTGAAACAATGGACCATTTTACTCGAAACCGATTACACGGGCTCTTACGCCAGATAGTTCCTCCGTTACCTTAGAATAACTTAAAATATAAAGGTTCTAGTGTTTTGCTATTGTTCTAAAAAAAATCCATAGCATCCTAGCTTATAAAAATCTATCGTTCAATTGTTGTGTTCGACGGGGAAATTTTTGAGAAATTTGCACTTAAACTTGGTCTAGAATTTAACCTATGTGTAAAAGTCAGTTTTCGAAACCCATCCACCACAAGCGTTTGTCATCGTTGTTATGCGTATCCACGGTATTCCACGCGTTATGGATACTTCACTGTGGATGTTATCCCTGAGGGCAGACTTGCCGCGATCGATTGCTGATCGAGATCGATTTGGATCGATCGATCAGATTTTGCTGATCGAGAACGAGCGATTGATCAACGCCTAAAATCGAGATAAAAAAGGCATTGATCAATTCGATCAGCGTTCGCAGCGCCATCTATGAGTCGATTATACAACTTATTCCATTGTACGAAGAAGCCATAGCAGACAGCCCATCGAAAGCTCTGAATGCTTAATGTAGTCAATCAGTTAGTCAAAAAAGTTTGAAAATTTCACTCTTTCCATGATTTTAATTCATTCCAAGTGTGGCTGAAGCCATCCCCTCATCAAGTAACGATGTTGAAATGTAAGTATCAATAAACATGACTATTTAAATAATATTAGTTAAAGAAGATAACAGATTTTCTCTTCATGTCAGTGTCAATATGAACAACGATGTGGAATCCCCTCAATCCACAGAAACTCCCAGTTCTAGAATTAAGGATAAACCACAGTATGTTGTGTTTGTAACACCAAAGTTTTTTTCAGAAAATCAGTTCCAATGAAAAAAGAACAGTATACAAATGTTTACTTGGATGTCTCGGATGTTTCTTGACGCTTATAAAAATAAAAGAGTATCCATTGAATCCGATGAAGTTGACAGTTACCTAAATGATGGGACAGGGGAATTAACAATTAAGCTCCCTAGATCGATTCTCAACCATCAAGAGAATTTACCTGTAACTATTTTTCTTTCCTATGGTATCATCCGTAGGGGAGAACGGGGTTAGATTACAAAATGTTTCTTTTTGCAATATTTCTTGTCGTTTTCACTTTTTTCTAATTTTTTTCGTGTGTTTCGTTGAATGTGCAATGTTTTACTTCCCATATTTTTTATATATTCCCTTTAAAAATAAAGTAGTTGTGACGATTATAAAAAGTCAAATTTTTTGGCCTTTTTTAAAAAGACGGGGCAAAATTGGACAGGCTCTGTCTAAAACTGGACAATCATGATAAAACGTAAAATAATAAACAGAAACAATTAAAAATATTTTAATGATCATCTGCCCTTTCATTATTCTAAAACAATTAAGAGTTACGAGTGTTTTAGAAAAGAGGGGGGAAATTGTTGCTATAGTTAGCGTGGTCCAATTACACCCCAAAAAACGCTGTCCAGTTTTATCCAACCCTATGTCTCTTTCTATTTTACAACATAACTTTTAATATACTTGACATTAAAATGTTATATTTTGTTTTACATTCAAAAAATGAATGTTCTAATTATATCTGCAATTATTTTTCTAATAATTCTTCTTTTTTTATTATAAAATTTAAAATTTAACGGAAAGGTTAACAACAGAAAACCTCTCCATTTTTTTCATTTGTCGATTTTATGGACAATAATGGAGCAATACACAAATAAATTTTATCCATAATGTAAATGTCAAATGTTAATATAAAAATAGAAGATAATTAATTTTCAGCTTTAAATTAATTTAATTACGGCGTTTCCAATATGACCCGTGTCCAGTATAACCCCGTTCCCCCTACACATTTCCCTTATCTTGTTATCGCTAGGGAATATAACAGTGCTTTAGCTTCGTCAGCTGCCTGTGAGCGGGTTTTCAGTGCCGCAGGTTTAATCTTTACTGCTAAGCGAGCTAATTTGTCAGATGGGAACTTCGAATCATAAGTTTTTCTGAATTTAATAGTGAATGCTGTCGTTTTTGGGCAGCTAATCCTGCCAAAACTTCCAAGAAGTAATTCTTGTTTTTTCGTTCCTCCTCCAACACTTTTGTTGTATCATGATTCATGAAATACACGATGAAATTTTGGATATAGAATAATTAAAGCTTGGATTTTTTTCTGATCGAATGAACGAAATTTTTTACGTTGACCGAGATCAAGATCGTCGATCAGATTTTGCTGATCGAACGGCAAGTCTGCCTGAGGGTATATATATACAAAGGTCCCTTAAAGAATATATAGGGTAGGGGGTAGGGTAATAAGGGTACAATTAAGAGGGTTGATACATGAAGGTATATAAATACGAAGGTCCTTAAAGAATATATAGGGAAGGGGTAGGGTACTAGGGTAGAATGGGGAAGTAAGCCAATTAAAAAAAATATATTACACCGTTAGAAAGTGTAAAGGACCCATCAACCGCGCAACGTTGGCCCAACGTTCTCTATAGGTTATTGCCTTTATTCTTAGTATTATATTTCTTCATCCTTTTTTTTACTTTTTATTTAACCTTGTATAATCCTAGAAACCAACGTCAGTATTTTATATAAACTTTTCTTTGTTCTTTCTGTTTTCCCTTCTTTATTTTTCCGCGAATGCTTCTCTTGTTCATGTAAAATGTAGTAACGTTTTAAATACGTTTCCTTCCTAGCTCTATCCTTTTTTAGTATAAAAAGCCAACCTTTCTTCCAATATGTATCTCATTCTTTCGAGGCCTTCAGACCAGACCAGACAGAGGACGAAATACACTTGAAATTGAGATCTAGTGGCCATTTCTTTTAATTACAATGCAGAGGTTATTTGAGGGGATGTCTCACATATTGGTGACAGAAGTGGGATTTAAGTAACTTTTCGCCTTCTTGTAAACTGACATACACCATCCAGGCTTTTGAGAGTCCAAGATAAGGCCTAATGGGCCCAACTATCTTGGTCTGTTGAAAGGTACTGATGACATGTGATGAAATTGGAGAAAATGAATAACGAACTGACTCAAGTGAAAAGGGACTTTACTAACCAATTAGAAGGTGATTTAACCAATAAAGATTTGTTTAATCAATTAGAATTAAAATTTTATTGTTTTCTACGATTGTGTAGCGAGTCCAGAAACGATTACATTTTAAATTTAAACAATTAAAAAATGTTCTAGAAATTTCAAATTCGAATTGTTGTTAGAAACTTCAAACAATTTGGAAACTGCAAAAACAAATTTGACCTCGACGATGACGGAGTTGAGCAGAACGAAATCAGCCGTTTGCGGTTTTAACCCAAATGTTGAATGGTAAAATAATTAAATTTGATAATTCGTGAAGCTCAAATTAATTTAAATTAAACAGACAGGACGGGTGAGATCGTTGACATCGGTCAAATGCCAACGTCATGTTTTGATCTGCAGCGAATGGGACACAAACTGAGCGGATTCTTTTCCGTCAAAGGATCGAAAAAGATGGAAATGATTTACTGCGATTTCTTCCCTAATCAAAATGGTATCGACGTTTTGTTATTGTTTAAATTCAAAATCGTTAACTTTATCGTTTTATTATTTTCATTTAAAAGACAAACAGAAATGGATCGGGTACGCCGACGTCAAATCGACGCCCGTCCATTTCTACGTCCAGCGGGAAAATTTCAGTTTACACCTGGAATAATTCCGTTCGATTTGGCGGTGGTGAACGAGGGAAACGCCCGGAAACGCCATGAATTTGACGTCGGGGATATTCACGGCCCCACGACCGGGAATTTACTTCTTCCCCCAATGTCACGGGCGAAAATCCAATGGCCAAATTTACGCACTTGTTGAATGCGACTCTCTAATGCAAACCACTGAGTCGCTGGCCGTCGACACCGGCACAGTTCAAGACAGTGAGCCACACCATCGGTCTACGCTAAACTAGTCTAAATCTATACCGATGGTGCCCTAGTGGGTCTAACTAAACACAAGCAAATAGGGCAAAACACACACAGAATAAGATCACACACGAGAAAGAAACACGGAGCACGTTAAAGTTGCGACCGGATCAGACGACAGCAGGCGAACTCTAAAAAAGAAAGAAAGTGAGTCTGGTTTAACTAGCCACCGACGCCACCTAGCGGTCGCGGCTAACACTACATAGAAAGAAAGCACAATTAGTCTATATAAGCAGGCTACAAACAGGCTGAACGTGACATACGAGATGGTGAAACACACCATCGGTCTACTCTAAACTAAGCTAAACTACTACCGATGGTGCCCCTAGTGGGTCTAACTAACACAGGAAAACACACGCTAAATTAGAGTAAGACACACGCACACGCAAAACACACAACACAAGCAAAAGAATACACGGAAGCACAGAGCACAACAACATGCGGACCGGACCGGTCAACAGCAGACGAGATCTGAAATAAAGAAAGACGAGTCTGGTCTAACTAGCCACCGACGCCACCTAGCGGTCGCGGCTGACACTACATAGAAAGAAAGCACAATTAGTCTATAAAAGCAGGCTTTCTTCCGTGTATTCTTTTGCTTGTGTTGTGTGTTTTGCGTGTGCGTGTGTCTTACTCTAATTTAGCGTGTGTTTTCCTGTGTTAGTTAGACCCACTAGGGGCACCATCGGTAGTAGTTTAGCTTAGTTTAGAGTAGACCGATGGTGTGTTTCACCATCTCGTATGTCACGTTCAGCCTGTTTGTAGCCTGCTTATATAGACTAATTGTGCTTTCTTTCTATGTAGTGTCAGCCGCGACCGCTAGGTTGGCGTCGGTGGCTAGTTAGACCAGACTCGTCTTTCTTTATTTCAGATCTCGTCTGCTGTTGGACCGGTCCGGTCGCATGTTGTTGTGCTCTGTGCTTCCGTGTATTTGGTGGGTTTTCAATTTTCAACATCTCGTGTTTATTTGAATGAGGGTTGAATCGGAAGGGGTAGGGCTGAAGATGCAAACATCGGCGCTAGTGGATGGAGTCCGTTGTCGACCCTCCAGTCGACGCTGAACTTGAAAAAAGGCGATCAAGTTTCAATGGGGATTGAGAGTATGTCATCAAGGGCGTATTTGTATGACGAGGGTACTAACCACTTGATTCATTTCACGGGTTTCATGTTGGAGGAGGAAATTGCAGCGTCCCTTTAAGGATTTCAGATTTTGTTTTAATAAGCCAAAAATGATATTACGTCAACTGATCGAAAAATGAATTTTTTATTGTGTAAAATGTACGGGGGGGGGGGGGGAAGGTTAGAAAATAGAATCGAATCCAAAGTTTTTAAGGAGTGGATATTTCTTTATGAAAATTGGTGAATAACTGTGAATGTTAAGACTAGGTTTTCTTTTCTTTTTCTTATTTTTCTTCTCTTTTCTTTTTCTTTATTTTTTTGAAAGATAAAGGAATGCATTCATTTATCTTTCAAAATGTAGACGTGAGAAATACAAAAAAAAATGCATTTGATTATGACATTTACAAAATGAGTGTCCAGACTATAAAATATTCATTTTCGCCTTATTCATTGAAGTAATATGGGAATTTCTCCCAAAAAACGTTACATTCGCCGAGTCCGAAAACCAACATTATAGAAACCAGATTTAAAAAAAACATATTCCATCAATAATTTAAATTAGAAAACAAAAAAAAACAGATAGGAGCGCAGACAAAACAAGAACGGAATAGCTCAAACGTTTCCAATCAGTTTTTTTTAAAAAGACACACACAGATTGGAAAATATTTGGAGCCCGGCAAGTTTGAAATGACCTTACCATGACAACAACAACAACGAGATAGAGAAAAAGCTTTTTCTTTTAGAGTAGATGAGAAACGGCGATGGCAACAGGATAACAACAAGAAAAAACGAAATGATTACAATTAAACTAAAAATAAAAAGGAGAAATAATAATCTAACCACACATCTCTGGGAATCAACCAACGGCATTAAAAAGGAGAGACGTGGAACCTCTTGGCGTTATTATATAAGTCTGGCTATAACTTGTATACAGTGAGTCCCGTACGATAATACACACACACACAATCAAAGCGACACAATCAAAGCGACACACAACAAAATCCAAACGCCTCCCCACCCAAAAAACCGAAAAGGTTTCCCTCTTTCCCTATACGTGACGTGCGTCACAACCACACCCTTTTGAGATTAATTAAATGAATTATGAATGAAAATTTAAAAATTTAAATAGCCGGGGAGGCTTATTATTATATACAACTTGTAATCGTTATACCAAAGACTCTGTGCTGTTATTGGCTGAAGAAGAAGACAAGGTGAGATCGCAAACTTCCACTTGAGTGGCCACTTCCACCGTTGGAGTTGCTGCTAATCAAAATTTTCTGGGCCGGAATGCATTTGAGGAATTGCTTGACAAATCATTCGGCAGCGACTCTAATAACTATTGTATATAGTGCCCAAAACCACCGAGTCTGGTGACTTCATCATCGAATGGAAAGGAATCAAGTTCATGTTCGAAAATAAAAAGGTGCAGAAAACGGGTACAGAAACCGGAAGTGGATGAGGCGGAAGTGAATAAGGCGGTCAGGGATTTCAACGCGAAAAATCAAAATTGTGACGTGCTCGTCTTTGTCAGCGAAGATATAGCAATATCGCCAATCGCAAGCATCATTTTGACATTACTTACGAAGATGGGCGATCGACCGGCCATTTGGATTGGCGAATTCTATTTCAAACGAAGACAAAGTCGTTTATATCTGGAACTGGTGGGAGAAGTTGCCCAAGAGCTCGCCCGCTTGCAAAAAAAAATGCCAAAAATAAATTTGAAAGTGGAGATGAGATTGTCGACTACAAGAATAAAGTCGACGACCTTATCCAGTTATTCAATATAAACTAAGGTTGATTTAGATAAACTGCTATAAAACTACAGAAATCATGTCAACGAGAACAGAATAGAAAATATGGGAGAAAATGAATCGCGAAATAGTGTCAATCATCGCCCGTTTTCACCTGTAGCATATCAGAACCAAATGAGAATAATGACGAAGGTGCTGATGAGGTCGTTTCAGAGCCAAAGGTTAAGAAACCAAGGGGAACACCAGCCAAAAGAAAGCTCCCGCAATCATCAAATAACATGCTAAAATACGTTATACCAAGAGCCCCCCAAGTAGCGTGTGAACATCAGCAACCTCAGCAGCAAGGTGAAGATTCAAATGGATTCAACATTAAAGTCAACCCAAAATCATGAAGCAAAACAAAATCTTTTTCAGTGAGATACTCAAACAAAAGACTAATATTTTGATCAAAGGGTATTAGTAGGCCTATACATTCAGATATACTAAGATTTTCTTTTTCTTTTTAAATCGAGTGCCTTTCTTTCAATGGTTTCAATCATTTCGATAGTTAAAAAGTCAAAGCCTCAAAAGCTGAGCCTTAAAATGGATTCAGGATTGAAATCAATAAAATCACACCAAACAAAAACTTGATTTTAAATTCGCAAATGTTTTTTTTTTTTATTTTAACCCGACCTTGTCGAACCAATCAACGCCGTTTATCGCACAGGTTTTGTGTAGTTGATTTTCTTAATTCTGATTAGCAACGGCAATTTTCTGTTCAATGTTAATATGCTGTACGTATGTGCCTGATGTGCCCGTGTTTTTTGTTATATAGCTTCAGTCATCAAATGGAATGTACATTTGTACAATATATATACCGAAATTTACACTGTACAATTAAGACAACACCTGTCAGCAGGTTATTTATAATGGAAAATATAAAAATGAGGCTATAAACTCGGCATTATAGAGCTATGCTAATCATGGTCCAATCGTCGTTATATTATACTTCATAATCTTGAATTGCGGATTGTTGCATTATGATGAAATCGGAATAGAAAAATAATTTCGAATTTGAGAGATAATAATCGGGGGTTTCCCAAATCATTTAATATTAAAACACAAAAAAAAAACACATGGTACATCAAAGTTAAAAAAAAAAACAAACAAAAATAGCGATCCATATCGCCCTGTTATTGACGGTCTCAGCCGTACTAGCGACAAGTCCCTAGCGGCCGGACTAGTGACAAGTCTCCATCGGCATCTCGGATCGACCGTCAGACCCGTGTAGGAACGTGACTAATAAGTCACAACAAATTCATAGATTTGTAACGTCTCCATGCGAAATGGTACCGT
>CM061121.1:9783657-9884289 GCA_030770115.1 Daphnia galeata | reverse complement strand
TATAATAAGTACGAGCTGCCGAGATTCATTTTCAAAAAGATAGTAAATATAGTATCAAAGGATACCACAGCAAGACCAGCAGCGATCAAAAATAAGGAATACATCAGCATCTCACTAATCGGTAAAAGTCTATTTTACCCGACCGACCAGTTTTTTACTGAACTGTTTACTTAACCCTTACTTTACTGTACTTAACTTTATACTGTACTTCATGATATGATTTGTAGCAGTATTGAGTTAGGTACAGTAAAGTAAAGGTTAAGTAAACATAGATAAAAGTAAACATAAAAGCAAAGTAAAGTAGCACAACAGTAAAGAAAACTACATTGAATTAATACTTAAAAAAAAATGACACAAATCAAAAATAATAGAAAACTTACATACAATGTTATTTAAAACACCACATATCCCAAAATAAGTATTGCAACAAAATAAACTAAAGAAATGTTATAATGACAGCTAGAATATGGAAACGTCCACACTGTTAGAGAATTACGAATGAACTAAAAAGTCTGTCTGCTAAAGATGGTAGGCAATGAAAGCGCCCTCTACATTTGATTACTGAAATTTTATAAAATAAGCATTAGATTTTTGAAATATGCAGCATTAGATTGTTTTAACATTTAATTAATAAAAGATGATGTTGTATCATGAAATTCTTTTTATTTTTGATATAATTTAGTTTCGAGCTATTAATATTTTTCTTCTGGGGGGGGGGGACCCCCCCAACCCCACCCTTTTTTTTTTTTTTTTCTTCTGGGGGGGGGGACCCCCCCAACCCCCCCTTTTTCTTTTTTTTTCTTCTTCTGGGGGGGAGGACCCCCCCAACCCCCCTTTTTTTTTCTTTTCTGGGAGAAACCCCCCAAACCCCCCCCCCTTTTTTCTTCAAAAAACAAATTTATAACAATTTGCCTAACCTAAAGTAACCTAACCTAACCTAACCTAACCTAACCGAAATGTACAATTTTGATTTTTTTTAAACAAACCTAGCCTAACCTAACGTAAATGTACAGTATTAAGTTAAGTACAGTAAAAAGGGTTAAGTAAACATACAATTAAGTAAACACCTAAATCAGCCTAAACGAACTAAACAAACCTAGCCTAACCTAACCTAAATGTAGAGTATTAAGTTAAGTACAGTAACAAGGGTTAAGTAAACTTACAGTTAAATAAACACCTAAACCAGCCTAAACTAACTAAACAAACCTAGCCTAACCTAACCTAAATGTACAGTATTAAGTTAAGTATGCAGTAAAAAGGGTTAAGTAAACATACAGTTAAGTAAACATAAAGAACAAAGTACAGTTAACATACAAAATATATAATACGCCTCTATATTTATTGAATTTCGAAATATTACATGAAATATGACAACCTTGCACCTAAAACTATACACAGTAGACTGTTGACAACCCTTGAAGAAGGAGCGAAATAATTGGATACCTCACAATAAAATAAAGTAGAAGTTAACTAAGGCAAAGTAAAAATTTCGATTATTAATTAAGTGAAAATAAAGTAAGAATTCAGTAAAAACTGGTCGGGTAAAATAGACTTTAACCCACTAATCGCCTGCAGAAAACCAAAACAAAGTTTTGTATTTAAATTTTCAGCCCGTAATTATTTTTAGTCCGAGTAAATTATACATGAAATTAACGACCGATATCTTACCTAGAGCACTGTGGAATTCGTGTGAAGAAATATTCCGAATTGACGACACTAGATTTATTTTATTGAAGACAATTAAATTTCTTATGGCCTTTGCCCTGTAAACGGAAAACGACAACAAAACGCATGCGTTGCCAGATTTCTGAAAGTCGGATTTTCGCTTTCCCAAAAAGCCCTATAGAATAGCATAGAACAACATAACATATCCTAGATTGAGTAAAATTTGAAAGACAATAGCGCGCGCGAATTTCATTTTTCCACCCGTTCTTTTCTAGGGTATAGGCGGGGTAAGCTGAATCAAGCTTAAAAAAAGAGCAATTTTTAGCTGACATCGGGAACAGCTATGTTTAGCTTACTAATATCATGGTTCTGTGTGTTTGCAAAATTAAGCTAACTAAAAGTTTACTTAACAAGGGATTTTCTAAGCTTAAAAAAGTACTTTTAAGCTATCTGTAGCGTACTAGTAGGACGTCAAGCATAGACTACTGTGGATGGAGGTGGAGAACGTGGACTTTGGAAGTTTTTTAATTTAATTTTTTTTTAAATATTTTTAATTTATAATTGCTCGCATGCCGAGTACACATAAATTAAGTAAAGTAAACAAAGATGTATAATAATATCATTGAGTCATCTCCCGTGATTCTGGAGTACGGTGTACCTCAAGGTTCAGTACTTGGTCCATTGATCTTTATTCTCTACTCTAGTCCACTCAGCGAGATAATCAGTCGATTCGGCATCAAGTCACACTTTTTCTCGGACGATACACAACTTTACATGTCATTCCCTATCACTACTGTCGGGAAAGAGCAGAGAATTGTCACCGAAACCACTTCTGATTGTATTGCCGAAACTATAAGCATTGGACCGATCGAAACAAGATGAAAGTATAATATCGGGAACTGACACTATCCTTGTATATTCTGGATCATCCAGAACTCAACCGAGAGACATTGGCATTGAAGTTGGAGAAGAAAGCATCAAGCCATCATCATCCGTCCGTAACCTAGGTTTTACCCTTGACTCAAATCTCACCCTGGAGAATCATATAAAGGGTATCTGCAAGCGTGCACAGTTTCATATTCAGAGAATCAGTCGAATCCGAAGATACCTAGATCAAGAATCAACAACAAGACTAATGTCTGCATTTGTCCTCTCACTGCTTGATAACGGGAACTCCATCCTTTTCGGACTGCCAGATAAACTCTTAAAACGATTGCAATCAATAGAGCATGCAGCAGCACGCGTTGTAAGTGGGCGAAGGAAATTTGATCACATTTCTGATGTGCTAAGATCTCTTCACTGGCTTCCAATACGGTTCGCATCGAATTTAAGATTGCAACGTTGGTGTTTCGATGTGTTAGTCGAAGATTCGCCTTCCTACCTACGGGAGCTGGTGAAGCCATACTTCCCGCTACTCGCGATCTTCGTCCGACGAGAACTCACTTGACTTGGTTGTGCAACGGCGTGCAAAGAAGAAATGTGGTGAGAAGGTCTTTTTCACGAGCTGCCCCACTTATCTGGAATGAGCTACCTCTCTTCATTCGATCATCTACCCCCCTTCTGAGTTTCCGCGCAAGGCTGAAGACACACTTATTCAAACAAGCATTTAATTCCAGATAGTATGTTTACAACTCCCTGTTGTCAGCTCGAACGAGCGCTTTTGGAGCATTAATGATAAAAAAGCCACTATACAAGTAAATACATTAAATTAAATTATCATTGCGTTACCGACTATGAAAATAGTATTATTATTTTTATTCTTAAGATTATTTGTTTTAGATCAATAAATTTCCATTCTGATTAATTCTATTTAATTTCAATTAATTATCAGAACTTTTTTCAAACTAGGGTAAAGTTCCAAATATCGGACAGGCCTGACAATTTTGTAATTCGGGATATTCAATTAAGCTTGGTTTTGTGCGGTAAAATATACAAATGTAAGGATTTACTCTGTTCCATGTGTTTATGCAACTAGTTTTGATGTATTATATGAATTTTTCCCAAAATATAAAAAGAAAACTAAAAAAAAGACTTCGAAAAAACCCAAGATTTTTTGGGAAATAACAAATCTATTAGTTATTTCACACTGTATTTTAGACTTTAATTAAAGAACCCGGCTAATGTTATTTATTACACATTACAAAAAAGATTAAAGTCATCAAATTAACCGAATTATTCAGAAACAAGCTTGCTGGGAATAAAACCAATAACACAAATTCGGGACACCTTTATACGCAAAACGGGACAAATAAAAGTTCACCAGTTTTCCAGATGGCACTAGTAGAAGTGTCAAAGAATTTGCATGATTAAAATCTACAAAATCACATCGATTATTATTTTTCTTTTACATTTATTGATTCAACAGCTTATTGGCAGAGTGATTATGGTTATCGCTTGAGAATAAAACTTATCAATCAATAACATATACGTTCTATCCCACGTGAGGGTTTCTTTTATAATAACTTTAATGGAGAGATTGCAAATACATCGAAAGTTTAACTTCAATATATAATTTAAATCATTATTTATTTTTTATACAATATGAGCTCAATACTAAACACAATAGTGTGGCACAGTGGTTGGTTTCCTTAACAATCGGTGTTCTTGTTCCACTCCAGATGGAAAAAAATATTTTGAAATATTTAAAAAATCGCCTTAGCGCTAGCTGTCTTGAATTTAAACACAGTCAGTATAACCGTAAAATATTCCCTTTAAATAAAGACTTTATTTTAATAGTAGTCTTATTCACCCCTCGCATTAAAACAAGTAAAGTGGCACAGCGGGGTAGAGTTGATACCCCACGGAAGTTAACTTTTTACTGCTATTGTTATCAACTCCGGGTAGAACTATTTTACGAAAATTATTCAAAATCGCCTCAGGGCTGTCCCGAATTTATAATACAGTCAGTATATCCGTAAAAATATTTTCCTTAAAAATAACGAGGTTTATTTTAACAATAGTGTTATTTACTCCTCACTATTAATAATATAGTAAAGTGTACAGTGGGTATAGTTGATAACACACGGAAGATTGCTTTTAACTGCAATTAGGTTTAAACTCCCGGGCAAAACCATTTAAAGAAAGGTAGAGGTCTATTCTTCCGTCGGACGGAAATATAGCACTGGGCCTATTCTTCCGTCCGACGGACAAAATAGTGCAATTTATTTCTTGAGCTATTCGTTCGTCGTGAACGGAAATTACATATACAACTGTAATGGGAATAAATGTAATGTAACGATTTTTTAAAAAATTCGATTAAAAAGAAAATGCATATATTGAACGCTGTAGCTCCAGTCTCAAGTTAGCCAACCGGACGAACGTGGATTTGACCGGTCTACCGGACGTCTTCCTGTAGCCATCCCGCCCCAATTAAACGGCTCATATAGTTCCGGCCCGCAGCTCATATAGTTCCGACCATTCTAGGATAAAAGGGAGCCCCACTTAGCAGTCCTGGCCAGTGAATCGAAGCCTTTCCGCGCATAAACTTATACGTATCGTTGAATACACTCTGATACCACTTCCAGCCTCATTACAATATTAAGGATAGAACCGCAGGACTACGAAGGTGATACGACAGTAGTAAGGCATGTTAACCACTAGACCATTCGACTCATTGTGTATTTTACGGAAAGAGTATTTGTAACAATTGATTCATGGTAGATGGCGCCTGTAGGGTGTCCCGTTTTTGGAATCTCATGTCCCATAGTTTTTACCGGTGTCCCGATTTTAAAACGCGTTGGCCTATTCTAAAGCCTGTAAAGTGGCTATAGCCCTAAAAGTGACCAGGAATGAGGAACTTTACCCCATTATGGTTTATAATTATTAATAATTATAATAAGTCGCCACCATAGAACAGGTGGTGATGTAGAATAAAGAATCGCAGCAGATGTCACTGACGCAGAATCTGGATGGATGACCCTATAGCGGGGTTAATTTCCCCTTTTTTTCTTTACCGGTGAAGGTTGATCCGATGACTGTTCACCATTGGAGACGTCCATGGTCCGTCAACAATCGGTCGTCGTACGGCGCGACATTAGGCTGTTCCAACGCCAATTCCTATGGCCGTCGGCTCAGACGTCCATAGGAACTATAGCCTAAAAAAGATCCGATAGATACAAGATTCCTTCGGTAATGTCCTTCGGGGATTTTTGGTTAATCGCTACAGAATACCAAATTTTATTTATCCACATAATTTTTATGCTATGAACAAGTCGATTGGAAGACATGCCAAATGTATGGGAACTGATAGTAAACTATGATGGGTTGTCGTAAAATCAGCTTGACGAATTTTTTTCAAGAAACTTTATTACTATCAACAATATGAATTTCCGTTCAAATACTCATAAGAAATTATTAAATTTACTTCTAAAAACATGGAATTGATATTTTAAAATGCCCGTTTTGATCCGTTTGATACCAGTGTTTTAAACAGGTGTTAGATCCACTTTTTTGCGTGATAGGTTGATCACATGGGAATTTATAATTTTTTTATTTTAGTAGTTTTTTGGTTTGTTACACTGGTTTTAATTCCAGAGCTTTGCACAAGGGCCATTTTCGTATTAATTTAATTTTGTAATTTTCTTTTATTGTGCTATTAAAGTAAATACATCTATTACCATGTTCCAATTAATTTAATTGCAACTCGCGTTTTTCTACATTTATTTTTATTTTTCAAATCCTCATCGTAATCATTTTTTTTATGTGAAGTGGAATGTTCCGTCATTCATCATTATTTTCCTGAATTTTCTGATATATTGAGAAAGTTTTATATCATAATTACAGTAGTCACCAAAAATGTTAGAAATTTTTCGATTTCCCATAAGCCCCCATGTAAATGTTTCGCTGAATTGCGACAAACTACGGGAGCTAGATTTTTTATTTTTTTCCCCAAATACATTGACTACAATGTATTTGTAAAAAAAAAATCATCGCAGTACGACCTTCCGCTGAGGCTGTACGCGAGAATTCAAAATTATTAGAAAATGTTTCTATGCGTGCTTTTCTTATGGCGCGCCCGATTTTTTCGGCGGCCATATCTTTTGTTCCACATTAAGCTGTCGATTCAATTTTTATTTACAAATTGCCCATCGGCTACTTCACTCTATGAGTGAAGTTTTATATCGGTATTTATGTGGTTTTAATATGTTTATTGCCCGGGGAAAAAATTAGGCGTTTCATTCACGGAGTACGTAAGGTGTGTACAAGGGCCATTGTCTCGGATATTCCCCCAGGGGATTTTTATTTTACCTCGTCAACCGGTTAGAGGCGCGCACAATAACTTTAGGGGTGCGGAATAATATGCGCGCGGAAATTCATGTGTGTCGGAAATCTCTAAATCAATGTGTGTTTAGGTACGATTTTTATCAATATTAGCCCTATTATCACGCTTGTTGAGACTATAATTAAAAAGAAAAAAAAACAACAGACAATGGAAAATTTTTAATATCGCGTGTGTCCTCCTTTTGCACAAATTACAGCACGACATCTCTCTGGCATAGTGTTGATATATTTTCTAAGCTCATCAACAGAAATTTTTTTCCATGCCTCTTCCATCGACCGCCATAGTCCTGCCTCGGAAGTTTTTTGCGTTTTATCAATTTTCGATTCGAGTAGGTCCCAGACCTGCTCAATGGGATTTAAGTCTGGACTCTGTGGAGGCCAGACCATTCTCCTCAGCACACCTTAAATGAATAAATGAATGAAAATTGGAGGGGTATATATAAATATTGATCAATATCAATTACCTAATTTTTCCTTTTTGGCCAAATAGTCTCGGCAATATTTGGAGGCATGCTTCGGATCATTGTCTTCTTGAAAAACGAAATTATTCCCTAGAAGAGCAGTTCCAGCTGGTTATAGCTGCCTTTGTAAAATATGTGTGATAATATTTTTTTGTCCATTTTTCCTTCTATTCGTTTCACCGGCCATACACCATTGGCAGAAATTGCCCCCCAAGCCAAGACTGAACCGCCACCATGCTTAATTGTAGGCTTGAGACATTCTTTTAGAAAACGCTCGCCACTTCTTCTTCTTACATACAACCTTCGATTGCTTCCGAAACATTCTGACTTTGTTTCATCAGTGAAAAGGACCTGATACCAATCGTTTAAGCTCCAGTCCTTATGCTGTCTTGCCCATGCCAATCTTTTTTTTATATTAGCCTTCCTCAATAATGGCTTAGCTGCAGCCACCCTGCCAATCAGCCCACGACTTTTTAAGCTTCTACGAATGGTAGTAATTGAAAACTTTAAATGGCTTAGTTAAATTAAACTCCGCTGTTAAAAGATTCAAAGGTTTCCTACGATCACGCAAGCTATTAATTTTAACGTATTCTACATCTTTCTTAGTCAATATTGGCTTTTCTCCTCTTCCTCGTCTATTTTCAAAACTTTAGTCTCTTTGAAACGCTTCATGGTGTAATGGGACTGTACTAACTGAACATCCCACCGTCTTTGCAATTTTGGTGAGTGTCCATCCTACCAGAATACGTAAAAGCGATTTAAATAGAATAAAGGTAAAACACTAAAACAAGAAAATGTGTTTTTAAATCACCTGAATCAACGCGAAGAGAAACAATTCGGACACGTTCTTCAATCGATAACTCAGAAGCCATGTTCGTTCAGCTGTAGCTAAACCTTTACTGACCAGGCTATTTTAATAAGTCTCAACAAGCGTGATAATAGGGCAATAATTAAAAAAAAAAAACGTACCTAAACACAGTTTCATTGACAAATGAATAGAGATTTCCGTCCCACATGAATTTCCGCGCGCATATTATTCCGCACCCCTAAAGTTATTGTGCGCGTCTCTAACGGTTGACGAGTAAAATCAAAATCCCCTGGGGGAATATCCGAAACAATGGCCCTTGTACACACCTTACTTACTCCGTGAATGAAACGCCTAATTTTTCCCGGGCAATAAAACATATTAAAACCAGATAAAATCCCGATAAAACTTCACTCATAGAGTGAAGTAGCCGATGGGCAATTTGTAAAAAAAAATTGAATCGACAGCTTAATGTGAACAAAAGATATGGCCGCCGAAAAAATCGGGCGCGCCATAAGAAAAAGCACGCATAGAAAACATTTTCTAATAATTTTGAATTCTCGCGTACAGCCTCAGCGGAAGGTCGTACTGCGATGATTTTTTTTTACAAATACATTATAAGTCAATGTATTTGGGAAAAAAAAAAAAAAATCTAGCTCCCGTAGTTTTGTCGCAATTCAGCGAAACATTTACATGGGGGCTTATGGGAAATCGAAAAATTTCTAACATTTTTGGTGACTACTGTACGTACGTATGTCAAGTGATCACATGACTTGTCTTAATCACGGTTGTCTTAGATAAACATTTACCCAGTTTCACCACTAGATATATAGTTTCCTTATTGAAAAACAAGGCTAACGAAAGTAAAGCATTTTGATGGCTTTTTAAGATAGCATATTATGAACTTATTTAGAATATTCATGCATTAATTATCTCAAAATAAACTAGTTTATAAAGTTCATTCGTCAAATAGATGATATAATGTAGTTTGTTTTAGTAAGACTATATTTTGGTCTGAGGAATCATTGATATCATTCATTCTAGCAACTGATTTTGTTGGCAGAAACGAAGGTATGCAAACAAAAGCGACAAGACTTTCACTATTCGGCAATCAATCAGATAACGACTCATTATCTAGTTATAAGATTATCTAGTTGTAAGATTCTTTTCCATTATCTGGTTAAAAGTTTCTTAACTAATACCTTGTCCCGATTTATTTAATTGGATTCCTTATTTGATTACATTGTTCTTTATTTGTAAAATCTCCATGATTAACTATGTTATATTACGAATTTGAATGATGCGTTATTCATGATCATCATCATCATTTAATTCTTAATACCCGACTTATTGATTGTTGCATCAATACAATATCAATCGATCACATGATTACTTTTAATTATAATTATCATGAGTGAGAGGATATCCAAAATTGAAAAAGTTTCACCACTACATATCTAGTTTTCTTATTAAAAAATATGGCTAACGAAAGTAAAACCTTTCATTCGTTTTTTAAGATAAGATATTTTTAACGTATTCCGAATATTTGCATTAATAATCTCGAAATAAGCTAATTTATATAGTTCATTTCTCAAAAAAATTGATATAGTGTAGTTGTTTTGGTAAAACTATATTTTGGTCCTAAAGACTTATTGATATCATTCATTCTGGCAAACTAATTTTGTTGACAGAAAACAAGGTTATACAAATTAAAAGCAACTAGAATTTCACTTACTAGGATTCGGCAACCAACTAGATAACCAGTACGCAAATGAAATAAAATAACTGTAATAATAACGAACTGAAAATACGACGTTGCTGTGTCCAAAATTATAATAGAATTTCGTACAAAATTTGGTGACAATTGGTCAGACAGAGAAGATACGTATATCGAATAACATATTGGACTTTTTTGTGCACAATAAACCCTCTGAATTCTACCCTAATACCCTACCTCCTATACCCTACCCCCTATATATATTCTTTAAGGACCTTCGTATATATATACCCTCAGGGATAATTTCGCTATATAAAATTGTTAATTTTCAGCAACGTCTAGTAACTTAGTGGTTAGCAAGCTGTCTTAGCATCATAAAATTCAGTGTTCGAATTCGGTAGCGCCCATGCAAACCAAAGTAATATGCTGAAGGAAATAACATCCTCAACATTTTGTTATTTTATCCGGTATTTGTCCGTTTCCTGATGTCTGTTGAATGTCCGACGGCGCTGTGTAGGGCGGACAAAAAATTTAAAAAAGAACATCCCTAGGATCTCCGTGTTGGCTGTTGGGATGTTCTAAGGGTGTCTTGCCGACATCCAAAGGATAGGACCAATGTCCGAAGTTGACATCTTTTGGACATCCACCGGATTGACTTGTGTTATGTGGGCATCCTTTTTCCTTCTGCCAGTCATTTTTAAAAATTTAAATCCCACTGTGATGAAATAGTGCAAATTAATATACCCATTCATGATCCGCTCGTAATACTGTTTTTTTCTTTTCAGTTGTCCTTTTTTAAATAATTGTTTTCGTTCAGACTGACCGTCAAATTTTACGATTCGTAATTTTGCTGAACGAGACTGCTCGTAAAAAGTGCGATTTGAATTTTTGCAGGAAGACTTCCCGTTAATAGCATCAAAAACTTTGGCCAGCCGCCTGCCCATCAACATCACGATTTGAAAATTATGCTGGAGGACTGCCCGTGAAAACCAAGATTTGAAATTTTGCCGCCTGCCACAGGCTTCGAGTTCTCCACTAGCGTGAAATGGCTAG
The DNA here is from genome assembly GCA_030770115.1 of Daphnia galeata. Lineage (NCBI taxonomy): Eukaryota > Metazoa > Arthropoda > Branchiopoda > Diplostraca > Daphniidae > Daphnia > Daphnia galeata. The sequence goes on along the minus strand of CM061121.1, from coordinate 9,873,308 downwards.
GTGGTAGAGACCATCTGGTGGCACTTTTCGTCAAAAATCCGAGGGGCATTCCCTCATTAGAGATTGGAGATAGGCTTGTTGTTTACTGTCAGTAGGTGATGTGCTCGTCATAATTCCAACCGGATTCATAAAGGGATGGTTGATGAGATCCATAAGAACTTTTACATGTGCCCTCTGTCCGACTTTTTTCGAGCTACGCTTCTTCAAATCCCCTAATTTAAGAACTTAGCCATTTTGATGTGGTGTTATTATCTGGCAGCTGACACGGTAAGCTGCGGTCGCTCGGATCCAATTCCGGACTGTACTGCGCTATCCGTCCATAGAAAACGCCGCTGGAATCCTTGGCTCGAGGATGGAATGAAACGTTCGAAGAAGTCGAGCACCCGCCAACCTCCGCAGCATTCAATTCCAGCTTAGGAACTGAAATAGTCTTCTTCGGCGAAATCTTATTCACTGCTTTAACTTGACGCACCAAGTTCCGTCCATCCGAGTAGACGACACGAAGGTAGATAACGGCAGCATAAATTTCCTCTGAAGCATCCCCAAAGGCGTGAAGCTCAATCATGGAGACCTGGACTTGATCGGGAAAGAGACATATCGGAATTTCAACGTGTTGAGCTGCTCTAAAGAGAGAAACCAGTTTCTCCACCAAATCTCATCGTCACCAGAAATCAAATCCGTCCATCCAAGGCCTTTGAGACCCAGAACTCTCAAACAGATCATAGCCTTTGACGATAAAAGGCAATGCCGTCCCTAACGGGTCGAGCATCTTGTTGACTTTGAATCCAAGCAGATCCGCCTTTGCGTCCCAAACGATACCGAGCACCTTCTCCGTTCCTTCCCAGTGAGCGGATGAATAGAGGCTGGATCAGCCTCCGGCTCCGTTCTCGACACTGCTCGTGGGAAATCACTGGGATTTGAAATCTAGGCTTGGAGATTGAGATCTGAACTGCTTAATGCATTCTTTACGGTGATAACTTCATCGACTGCTTCTGCTACGGATGAAGCGGAACCCAAGTAGTCGTGGACGTACATTCTCTCCTTGACGGCCTGGATCACATTTTCTGGCACTCTGGCGTCTTCTAAGATGCGACGGACGGTGTAGATGGCTACAAACGAAGAGAAAGCAGAATTAGTTACGATCTTCAGTAGAAAGACGAAAACGGCTGAACATGGCCTCAATATCCGAGGCCCAGGCGATCTCCCCTTCACGGAAACGGGTAATGACGGCGGCCAATGATGGCTGCAAGGCTGAACCACTGTTGATTGCGTCATTTATACACTTTCCTTTGAAGGCAGCGGGGGCGTCGTAGACTACCCGTAGCTTCTTTTCTTTGTATACTCCGTGATATACTAGAAAGTATCGAGCTCTGGCTGGATCGGGAACGCGAGAAGCGTAGATATTTCTGAACGGCTGCTTGATAATCATTCTCGAACTCTGGTTGAGGTCGAAAAACGGCTCAACAGGCTCCCAAATCTATCCTCCGCCATCTGATGATTGCTGTCAAAAGTGGGGCTCTCCTTCACGTCAGATGATGGGCACCTCGTAGTCTTGGGGGTCCAAACGCAGGGGGGTCCTAACGCAGTCTTGAAGGTAATAGGCTCTTTCTCCGCTCCAACTTTTGATTTTATGACCGCTACCGATAGCAACAGTGGTCCAAGAGGTACAAGCCCAATATACGTGCCCTATGCACCACGCGACCCACCTCGAGCTAGTCGTCCACAGCAAATCGTAGCTCCAGACCCAGCATCACTTGCAGGGAACGCCGGAGTGGTCTTACGTAGCTTATCTACACTAGGCGCTTACCAGCCACCCGTGAAGATTATGGATACGAAGACGACACTCCAGCGATTAGATCAACACATCTCATGGTCGTCCGCCCATACGGGCTATTCGGTCTGAGTGACATACTGTATTTCATTGTGTAATGTGTTTATTCCGTTCATATACACCAATATACTCGGGTCGTATGCCATTCAGTGCAACATTGCGTTAAGTCATCACTCAGTTCCCGCGCATGAATCACGGGAATAATTTACGCACCCGCCAGCCACATCAAAGAAGCTCCGCTGCCCCCCGACCCTCTCGTAGACAACGTCAAGGTACAATGGTGACCGCCCAGGACGCTCTTGATGCGGTAGCAGCCGTTGGTAACGGATTAGACGTAATGGAGCAGGGCCAAACCAACATTACAACACAGCTGGCCGATATCACAACGCAGTTGGGGGCACTGATCGGCGTTCCAGCCGCACCAGGACCGACTGCAGCCAGAGCCACTGCAGTAATTCCAGCAGTACAACACATCACGCTTAGACGTCTAGATCCCTCAACCATGAAAAAGCTACAAGGGGATATATCAATCTCCCTACTTCGTTCATAGTGAAATGGATGGGACGATTACGCTGCGCTTAATCAGTTATCTTCATATCCAGCTGCCGAACAGATGACAGCACTACGGATATGCCTCGACCCATCCATGCAGCAGGTAGTGGAAATTGTGTTGGGAATTTCACCCGCAACCCCTACTACACCTGATGACGTGTTGGATCGCATCGAAAAGCCCGTACGGGAGAAACGAAACGTTGTCTTGGATAGGAGGTTTCGAGGAACGTCGTCAAGGTCCAGCGGAATCTTTCGATGAATTTTATATTAGTCTTCGCTGCCTCGCTGACACATTAGATATATGTGGTACGTGCTTCAACGGTCGAATGGCTACTCGCGTCCTGACCGTTGTCATCCATCTGTAATGCTTGTGAACGGACACAGCACTCTGCTGGCCAAACCTGCCCAGCTGTAGGAAAACCATGCCACATTTGCTGAAAGGTGAATCATTTTGCTCCGAGATGCCTGGAAAACGGTAGCAAACCCAAAACCCCCAGCAGTAGCAGCAGTCATCGCCAAGAAAATGGGGCTAATACCAACAACCACGGGAACAAAACGAGACAACACGGGGCCAAGGAGACAACAGCCAAAAGAGCAAGATGGCGCGGATCTTAATCGGCAACGTGAAAGCCAAACAACGCGACCGCCGAACCCCCCACCATATCGGTGGAACTGCTAGACAGTAACGGCACCCCTATGCGCTCTTTCGATAACGTCATCCCAAAACCCCGGAGCGGAAGTGAGCGTAGGCGGCCTAGATTTCCTATCAGCAATCGTTCTGACCAAGTTAGACCTCTCCACGTTAGCCTTTGACCTCGTCATGGCGGACAAGTCGGCTCCTCTGCTCTCTATTGGTCAACGGGACGTTCACATCCGTTACGGTAAAAAATCCGCCGTTGTGACGTTGTCATCCGTTTTGTTGAGCTGTCTGGACTGCAAAGATTTATGCATATTGCACAGTGAATATCCGCTCCAACTGCCGCCCGATCGCCTGCCGTCCTCGTTGTAGTCAATATGGGATTGCACAGCAAAGTCGCCGGAGGTGAACATCGATTTTCTCAGAAGCATTACAGTGTCATTATCCCCATCTACTGAACAAATTTCGGAAATTAAAGCGGCCATTGTTGCCCACTACAATGACGTCTTCGACCAATCGGCGGGCTTGCGATGTATGGTGGGAGGGGAAATGTTCATCCAATTACAGGATTACTTAGTCCCCTATTACGTTAACGGGTCACGGCCCCATACCCTTCGCCGATCGGCCGGAAGTAAAACAGCTGCATGAGGATTACGTCAAGCAGGGACTTATCGCTCTTGTGGAGGAAGCAACCGGATGGGCGGCACCATTAGCCATTCTTCGGAAACCAATGGAAAAATTCGAATCTACGACGACCACACTCGCCTTAATCGCTTTGTTCTGTGACCCACTCATCCCATTAGAATATGCCGTCGCGGAAATCGACAGCGAAGCGAACTTTTTCACATGTTTTGACGCCGCCAAAGGATATTTTCAAATTCCACTCCACCCGTCTAGCAAAATTTTCACGACCTTCATGACTCCTTGGGGTCGATTTAAGTTCCTACGAGCATCAATGGGACTCAGCTGTTGCCATGTCTGCCCGGCGACGAATACAATCGCCGGACAGACATGGCTTTCGTCGATCAAATAAACACGGTGCGTGTCGTTGACGACCTACTCCGCTTCGACCGGGATTTCCAAGCGCACGTGAAAGGTGTATGTGCCCTCCTTTAGGCGGCTCGGAAGGCCAGAATCACGCTCAATCTAGAAAAGTTTCAATTCGCCCAGTGAAAGGTGTCGTGGGTGGTATACGAGATCCAACATGGTGGGGTCACGGCCGATCCCAGCAAGTTGCAGGCTATCTCGGGTTTTCCACGCCCCCAACAACATTACTGAGCTCCTATGCTTCATGGGACTCGTCGAACAACTCGCCGGATTCTCATCAGATGTCGCTTCCGCCAAAGGCCCGTTACGGCCTCTTCTCAGCTCACACAACCCGTATATCTGGACCACCGACCACGAGATGGCGTTTCTTGGCAGTCTTAGCGGCCCTGCTGGCCTCTCCCATCCTTGCACACTTTGATCCGTCAAGGAAAACGTCCCTCCAGGTAGATGCATCGCGAAAGAACGGGATGGGGTACGCTCTCTTTTAAAAGTATGACGACCAGTGGCGATTAATCGACGATAAATCTCACTGGTGTACGGACACGGAGTCCCGTTATGCAATCGTCGAATTGGAGCTGGCAGCAGCCGAATGGGCTATCCAAAAGTGCAAGCTTTACCTGATGGGCCTTCCGACCTTCACACTAGTTGTGGACCACCAGGCACTCGTCCCCATACTGAATAATGAAACGCTTAATGTCGTTGACAATCCGAAATTACAGTGACTAAAGCAACGTTCAGACTAAAGCCTTTTTCAGCGTTTTACGTACTACGTATAATTTTTTTACGCTCCGGGTTACGTAGCTGGGAACGGAAGAGTGTTCAGACACAACGCAATACGTAAACTCAAAACGTAGTCAAAACGAAGTCAAAACTGAGCGTACGTAAAAATGAGATTGATGTCATTTTTGCGTAAGTTTTTTTAACGTTTTACGCACTACGTAGCCAAAATCTATTACGCTTGTCTACATTCTTTTGTTTTTTGTTTGATTTCAGCTGTTTTTATACCAAAATTGACAGTTTTGGCTTCTGCTAATTATATTTTTAAATTCAGTAATTGAAAATTAGTTATTTTTCAATTTGTTTTGTGTAAATTTTGAAATTGTGACTATAATTACCAACAAAGTGATAAACAAAATTCAGTGATAAACGAAATACACCCAATAATCTTAGAAAAAAAGCAAATAAAAAGCAAGTGATTTTGGTATTTGCTTCTCTACAGTTTTCTAAATTAATGATACTTTGATTAGATTAGCCATATGTTACTGAAATTGCGAAGCCACTCTATTTTTAAGACTACAGTGAAGAACTATTGATGTAGAATATAACCTATGCTTGTGGTTTAATATGATATCCTTTTCTGTGTACACTTTGTATTGTATGCCACGTAAGTAAATTATAGCAATACAGGGAATTGTAAAGAAATTATTGTTTAGAAAAAGTACTTCATCATACTTATTCGTTCTCGGGAGCAAGTGCAAGTGTTTTATATTGTTCATTTAGTCAAAAAGGTCAAGTTTCAGTTGGCTGCTTTTGACATTCCGAACTTGAATCTTGCTATCTAGTTATAGGCCTATATAGATCTTTATATATAAAAGACTAATAATAAACATGAAATTAATGACTAGTATTTACTTTTAATGGGTTGAAACATATTAGTTTGTTATCAAATTCATATTAAGTTAATGACAACGAAATTCTGCAATCTCTGTAGGCTACGTAGGCCAGGTATTTTAAAATATGGCATTTACGTAAATATGGCTTCGTAAAAAACGCAACGAAATTTACGAAGGACAAACGTAAACTTTTAACGTTATACGTTATACGTAGAATACGTAGAAAAGAGCTGTAGTCTGAACGATACTTAGAGGAGCGCCTCTCCCCCTACGTGTTTACTACAACGGAACGAAAAGGCAGGGAACATTCCATTCCGGATGCTCTATCCCGGGCACCCGTGAATGATCCAGCTTCCGATGATGAGGCCGTCAATTCAGACGTCAAGACGTGTTCTCAGCGCACCATCATTAGCCGGATCACGCATATTTCAGCCAAAGGCGGACCGGATACGTGCATTACCGATGCCTCGGATGTACAGACCCATCTTCCGGACCCATTAGTGGAGGAGATTCGGGCAGTTGCAGAGGCGGATGGTTACTATACTGCTCTAATATCAGCAATTGAATCAGGATTAATTAAATTGATTAATTAAATTAATTAATTGAGTCAGGTTAATTTTTCAAATTAAGCTTAAATAAAATCAATTTCTGGACGAATTGGTTGGTAATTTTCTATGTTATGAACGAAAAACCCCCAATTTTTACTATACCCCCGAGAGGCGATGGGCCTCCTATACTAGCGAACCTGGCGGGGAATCTTGGGACCCTGTACTGAACACCCGCCGTTCCTTCCAAGAGACTGGGATAGCGCGAGAGTGTACCTTTCCTATTGTATCGTGGTGTATTGGTCAAGGTGTCTAAACTTACCATTTCGTGTTCCGTGGTCAATTTTTTTTAGTGTCAATTATATAAGTAAAATTAATTTTATTTGTTTCTGTCATCTGAAAGTAATCAATAAGAAATCATAAATCAATCTGTTTTACGCATGTTTTATCATAGCCCTACACCTTTTTTTTGTTTACGAGCCATACGAGAGACCAACCTGGTCGCAGCTGACGCGCCAGCACGCTACGTCAAATGGCACTTGCTGGCGTGCCAGCACGCTACAACTAAGTCATCGTCGTCATTCGCAAGTACGGTCCTATTTTTGCCACAAACCACGGCGGCATCCAGTGCGACTGCAGCGGTGGTTTCCCAACACTTCCCAACATTTATTTATTCGGTTTCATTTGCAATTAATTAATTAAATTGCATTTTATAGTTATTTTAGGTCTATTTGTGCAGTAATCAAAGCTTTTAAAAATTTAAAATATTTATTTATGTATTTTGTTAATTGCTTTTAAAATACATTCATTTGTGAGTATTTTGCATTCTTTTTGGTTTTAGTTTACTTGTCATCGATAATTTACAAATTTAATTGTAATTAGGATGGGGTTTTAATTTTAATTAAAAAAAGAACGATATTAGCTGGCGCCGCCAGTACGTTCCCCTTTTTGAATAGCGTGGTTTTCCCCCTGCAAAGCATAGGGATTACACCGTTGCCGTAGCGAAATCTTCTCGACCTTTTCTTTTAATTTTATAATTAAATACATGCATTATATAATGATCGGACTTGTTTAAAGTATGAACGAATGATAATTTATGGAAAAATAAATTAAGCATTATTATTTGCTTCTTTTATGTTAAAACAATAGAAATTTTAGACCGAACACCTTTTTCGAGTAATTTTTTCGGAAGTTAGGTGAAAGTGTTCAAGTAAAAATCGGACTGATTAGTCACATTGACTGCCTTTTTGCACTTGACGCATAGATCGTTTGTTGGCATTTGTTTTATTTCAAAATATTTAAGTTACAACATATGAAATAATAAAATGATGGCATACGCCTTTGTTTATTTATGATTTCATATGCTCTACTTGTTGCGGAATAACACAACGGGTGAGAAAGGGAGGGGATTCGAATTTTTTGATTGATAAGATATCTTGACTTGAAAAAAGAGATGATGCCGCGTGAATGAAGCTAAAGACATTTTTGTCCGCGTGCTTCATTTGTCCCCCAATTTACTTTTTGATGCTAGTTTTTCACCTATAGGCGGTGAATTTGTACAACATAAAGCACAACATTAGGGTCACACTAGACATTTTTGGCCGATAACGTATGACGTTATTTGGTTAAAATAGTTGCTTTGGACAAAGAGGTTGCTTAAATATGGCGTTTTAACACTCATACTTTCCTTGTGGAAAATAAATTTAAAATGTAAGAATAACAAAAAAAATAATATGCATTTAATATTCTGCTATAATTTTTTAATACATAGGCCCATCAATTTCTAACATCTCTGATTATAATCATCAGTGTCATATTTCATATTATTATTGAGGTTTCGCCTTAGCTTTGGGAACAGTAAGGTGAAAATGAATTCCCCCTCTTTTATTACAGTTGTATACGTATTTTCCTTCACGACGGACGAATAGCCCAAGAAAAAAATTGAGCTATTTGTCCGTCGGACGGAAGAATAGGCCTGGTGCTATATTTCCGTCCGACAGATAGATTTTACCATAACGAATATAAGCTGGCCCGCCAGTACGTCGCGGTTTTTTTTAAATTTGTGATTAATTTCATTTAAATAAAGCTTTGATCATATAGAATTTTTGATCAATGCATAGCTAATGATCAGACCTATTTTCCGAGTAAAATTTATGTTTATAACTTAATCTAAAATTAGTGTGGATACGGTAATTAGGGCATAATATATTTTGAAAGTTTGATACGCAAAACGGAAAAATTATAAAATATTCTTGGATACCAGCATGTTCCTTGAATCACGAGGATCAAGAATATCATAATATTATTACAAGATTCCTTCGGTAATGTCCTTCGGGCATTTTTTAAACGCCGGGGAAGCTGATAACGTGGAACTATAGCAAGAGAAATAACAACACGATTTTTATGAAGCACACTTTCAATAATCCCTCTGTTCGTCTGTTGTACTAACCCAAACCCAGGGTTAGGTTTAGATGGCTAAGCAGAAATTCTTATTCACAGTCTTTCATCAGCAAACTTTTACTTTACTTAGATTTTGCTGATGAAAAGACTGCGCATGAGAATTATTTCTTAAAACTGGACCATTCCAGCAGAAATTCTTATTCGCGGTCTTTTCTTCAGCAAACTTTTACTTTACTGAGATTTTACTAATGAAAAGACTGTGAATAAGAATAATTTCCTAAAACTGTACCATGCCAGCAAAAATTTTTATTCACAGTCTTTTCTTGAGCAAACTTTTACTTTACTAAGATTTTGCTGATGAAAAGACTGTGTAATAATTATTTTCTTAAAACTAGACCATTCCAGCAGAAATTCTTATTCACAGTCTTTTCTTCAGCAAACTTTTACTTTCCTGAAATTTTGCTGATGATAAGACTGCAAATAAGAATTATTTCCTAAAACTTTACCATACCAGCACCATAATCAGCAGCCCACTTTAAGAATTCTTCTGAAAACAACTTTTTTCTCTAGTTGTTGACACTACTGAGCACTGGACTGCACTACACTGACAGTTAAAAGGTTAAGCAAACAAAGCGAATTCACTAACTTGGATTCGGCAACCAGCTAGGTAATAAATACAAAAATAAATTTCTAAAACAGTAATAAAAACAAATGAAAACCCCGTTAAGCACTGTATCAAATTTTGACAGAATTATGTACAAAATTTGGTGACGATTAGTCATTCAGGGAAGAAACGTATAAAGGATAACTAAATGGACAATAAACCCTCTGAATTTCACTACTAGCTACTACTACCCTACCCCCTATACCCCACACCCTATATTGTTAAGGACCTTCGTATATAAATATACCTCAGGGATAATTAGACTTATATTAATGACCGAACGAACGATCTAAAGTTATCCCATTTTCATCCCCCTCCCCCCCCCCCCCCCCCCTAATTTGAATAAAACTTTCAGAATTTTTTTTGGCTAAAGTAAAAGCCAAAATTTAATAAATGTTACGGCAATCGAAAGATCTCGTCGAGATCTATTGAAATCTGTAAAAAATAATTCGAAATATTAAATAGATAAAGTTTTTTGAAGCGATGCATTTTTTTTCATTTTGTCGGTTGCGTCCAGTATCAATTTGGATCGAAAAAAACGAAAAAAAAATCTGTCGCTCAAAGAATTTTTATCTCTTTAATATTTCGATAAAAATTTTACAGGTTGATAGATCTCTTTGAGAGCTATTGATTGCCATAAAATTTATTGATTTTGGGCTTTTACTTTAGCCACAAAAAATTCTGAAAGTTTTATTCAAATTAGGGGGGGGGGGATGAAAATGGGGAAAACATTAGATCGTTCGTTCGGTCATTAATATAAGTCTAATTATATTAATATTATGATATTCTTGATCTTCGTGATTCAAGGAAAACGCTGGTATCAAAGAATATTTTCTAATTTGATGTTTTACGTATCAAACTTTCAAAATATATTATGCCCTCATTACCCTATCCACACTACTTTTAGATTAAGTTATAAAAATAAATGTTACTGGTAAAATAGCGCAATCATTCGCTATGCATTGAGCATAAATTCTATACGATCAGTGCTTTATTTATATGAAATTAATCAGTAATCACAAATTTAAAAAAAACGGTACTTACTGGCGGGCCTGCTTATTTTGGTTAAGTCGTGAATTTTTTTCACATATTTCCCCCTAAAACTTCCCCCAAATGTTGAAATCATAAATTAGATTGACGCCTAACAAGTGGGTATTATATAATGTATGTATTTAATTATAAAATTTTTAAAAAAGCCGGGAAGATTTCGCTATGGCAACGGTGTAATCCCTATGCTTTGCAGGGGGGAAACCACGCTATCAAAAAGCGGAATGTACTGGCGGCGCCAGCTAATATCGTTCTTTTTCAATTAGAATCAAAACTCCACACTAATTACAATTAAATTTGTAAATTATCGATGATAAATACACTTAAACCAAAAAGAATGCAAAATACTAAAAAATGAATGTATTTTAAAAACAAAACAAAACACATGAATATACAGTCATGCGTGCAAGTTTCTTTAGCAGGCAAATGACTCTGCATGTTTTTGTTTTAATTTGACGGAAGGGATACTTAACGCCCCTTTACCTATGCCTATTCTTTTTTCTCTTTACTAATCTCTTTCTTCAAATTCATTCAATTTTACCACCTTTTTTAAAAGAAAAAAACAGAAACAAGGAAAAATATAAAGGGTTCAGTAGGCACCATAGTATCCCTTTTGTCAAATTAAAATCAAAACATGTATAGCTATTTGCCTGCTAAAGAAACTTACACGCATGACTGTATATTTTAAATTTTTACAAGCTTTTATTACTGCACGAATAGACTTATAAAGCCATAACATACTATTAAAAAATGAATTGTAAATTAAGCCGAATAATTAAATGTCAGGACTTACGGGAAGCCATGGTCTTAGAAGAGCTGGTTCCCACTGTCTGTGTTAGGCCGCAGTTGCACTTGATCTGGATGCCGCCGTGGGATGTGGCAAAAGTCGGACCTTACTGGCGAATGACGACGATGACTTAGTTGTAGCGTGCTGGCACGCCAGCAAGTGCCATTTGACGTAGCGTGCTGGCGCGCCAGCTGAGACCAGGTTGCGAGAGACTTAGAAAATTGCAGTGTTGTTTCATAGCCTACTAAATGATAAATGTACTTCTTAAAGCCTGAACCATTGAGCTCGAAAAGTGACCGACGCTTCAGGCTAGGGGAGGAGCTTATTCCAGAATGGACACTAGCGACACCACCAAACAGTACAGAACTTCATTGGGTCTTCTTCCTACCCTTCCTTTTATTGTGTCCCGGGGGGTATAAAGACTCGGGTTTAACCGGCAAACCCAGGTAATCGGGTAAACATTTTATTTAAATTAAAGTCAAGATGGAGTTTCGAACTCTGGACTGCATTAGACCTTTTTCTAAGTTTTACCGCTCTACTAGAATAGCTACCTAATAATAATAAATGAATATATTTTTCTTCAATGCTATTTCAACCATTACAACAAGTAATAATACAACCAAAACTATTCGTAATAATGAATGAAGTTACACAAACCTTTTTCTAACGAAGTTTAAAAGGCTTTATCATGTTTCATCTGTTGAATCGATTATTGCATTAAAAAGCGCGTTAAGTAATTAATTAACGAAGCCCTTCGGAGAACGCAGGCAAATATCGCTGGACGCTGGTTTCTTTCTTCATAAATATCAAAAGAAAGAATTATTTGTATGTATTTTTGTATATAAATTTGAAATATTCATTATAAAGCAAGTATTCATTCAAAGCAAGTAATATTGAGCGGAGGTTTAAAAAACAAACAAACGATGTGTTTATATTTTTGAAAAAGTTGTTCTTCTGCCCCAATAGTTTGCGCCACGGTCCATTCGACCTTGAAAAAAAGGAGGCAGGACATCGGTCAAAACCAACGCACGGGCGAGATAGCCATGGTTCAGGCTTTATGTAGTACATTTAGTAGGCTATGGTTGTTTCTGTGTTAGCTTTCACCCTTCCAACACCAGGTCGCGGGGCTGTCGCAGTAACCAAAGATCACAAAAAAATCAGCTGCCTTATGGAACCTTATAACACAGACAGTGGGAACCATCATATCTAAGACCATGCTATAGACCTGGGGTTCGTTAAGTGACACAGCTAGAAATGGAAACTGCTGATTGGTCATATGTCACGTGCAGCAGCCTTTCAGCCAATTAGAGGAGGTTTAGAATCCGCCTGAGTCAGCTTACTTTTTCGACGGAGACAAAAGTGGAAAAAGCGCAACGTCAGATTTTCTTATATTTGACAACATGTATACGAGAAGGGCTATAATCCGGGACATGAAAAGCCGGGTTTTAAAAAATCACCCCAAAAACGATGATTCGGTGCACACAATTTTGGTTTCGGGTCAACGCTTGCGGCAGATATTTTCTAAAACGGACTTAGAAAATTTTAAGTCCAAATTTTAGACCTAATTAATGTACATGATTTCATTTTACTACGACGATAACAGAAAAAGAACCATTGATTCCTATTTGCTAGGATGTTAATGATTTTTTGCGATTAATAGCAAAAGAATTTGGGCTTATTAATTTTAAGTTTTTCGAAGTTAATGGAGTATTAAGTATATACCTTCCATTTTATTAGTTTTTTGTATTTTTATTATTTTAAATTCGGTGCTTAATTTACAGTTTATAAAAACTTTGAATTTCAATTCAATATTTTGTATAGTAAATTAAATCGGGTCAAATTCGGATCAACCCGGGTTCCAAAATTCTGACCCGGGTCACAACCCAAAAATGGAAAGGCTCTGTTTTCGATGACCCGGGTTGCACTAGACCCGCCTTTTTTTTCACCCGGGTTACAGCGCTATATGTACGAGTATTAAAGAAAAAATGAAATTTTTGCGACTAATTTGACACCCTGAATTAATTTGGTGAATAAAACTATTAAATGGTTGCTCGTGGTGATGATGGTTTGGTATTTAAATTAAATTCTATATGAAAGAATTTGGCAACCTGAAAAATTCCGCCACACTTAGCTTGGCGTAGTCACTTAACGAACCCCAGTTGCGGATGCTGCGTTGCAAAATTTCCAAATATCCCAGCGGGTAATAATACGGTAATATCGTTTGCAGGGGGGAGATTAGGAGATAGGCAAAAGTGGGTTTTTGATTTATTTTACCCAGAAATACTTTTCGAATTCAGGAAATGTTCTGGAATCATAAACTTTAAAACATGCGGCTTCTCCAGTCATTCTAAATAATTAATTATCCCTAGTTTAGTCCAGAAAATTAATTCAAAGTCAAAGGCTGGGATGCTGTTAGCCTGTTCCAACCCCTTTTCACCCGAAATTTCTCCCTTTTTTCTTCCGAAAGGGGGGGGGGGGGGCCGAGGGAAAAAGGGAAAATTCTGGCAGCTTCTCTTTTGCCTCTATGCAGAATTGCAATAAGGTCTATAGCATTTCTTCGTAAGTAGGCTGTTATACTCATTTTGTTTAAAATTAAAAAGTTAATTGTTTTACTACTGCAGGGACACCTATTCGGCTATTCCACCTACTTCGACCCTCTTCCATAAAAAATAAGAAACAAAACCCCGGTTTTTACCCGGGTATTTTCCAGCCAATACCCGGGCAAAACCCGTTTGTAGCAAAACGCGTTTTTAATAAATCGTTTAGCCCAAAACCCGCCCATTTCGGTCCGGGCCACAGCCGCTGTTCAGGGGGGAGAAAAAAAAAACCGGGTGAAACCCGGGTGAAAATACAATTTTTTAAAGATTATCAAGGGATTTCTTTATAAATAATCAGTTAAAAGCAATTTTCTACAATTTCTACAAGATTTTTGAATGTACGATAGTTATTTTCCCTTTCAGTTATCCCTCGTTTAGCCATGATGAGACTTGTGACTTTGACTTGTCACGTTTCCGTCTACACGAGGTACTACTCACTCCTATATATAACCTGCTGCTGAAAGAGTGAAAGCTCTCGTTTCAAGTTAAGGACTGACCACGAGTCATTTTTTTTCACGGGAATTTTTTATTTGGCTTCGTTTATTATAATACTACTAGATGGCGCCAGCTATTCGGATTAGGGTTGTGGCATGAAATTCAGAATCGGCTGAAATATACATGGTTCGACGTAGTTTTTCACGCCGATTCTGACAGTATTTTTTTTTAAATTTTAAAATCAATTTATCGGTATGTTATCAGGGTTTAAAGTTTGAATAGGCCCCTCCCATTCTAAAACGGACCCCCCGCCATATTTAGTGGGAGGTCCTTAAAATGTGATCAATTTAGCAGACAACAAAAATATGTGATCACTTTCGTCTTGTGTTTATTATCGATTATCGATTATCGATATGTTTATTTTTGATCACATATTTTTGTTGAAAAGTAGGCTAGAGTCGTCTGCTAAATTGATCACATTTTAAGGACCTCCCACTAAATATGGCGGGGGGTCCGTTTTAGAATGGGAGGGCCTGATAACATACCGATAACTTGATTTTAAAATTTAAAAAAAAATACTGTCAGAATAGGCGTGAAAAACTACATCGAACCATTTATATTTCAGCCAATTCTGAATTTCATGCCACAACCCTATTAGGGCAAGGTCAAATTGAACCGTTACCCGCCCGTTTTGAAAAGTCTGAACCGGTGCACCGTATTACGGGCAAAATTTTTTTAAAATCGGGTAATTACCCGGTTTCCGTTAACCTGGCCACAGCCCTAGTGAAAGCTACTAAAAGCAACTTTATAAAGTTGATTGGGCAACTTTGTATCATGTGTTATCGACATAGCACTATTTATCGATTACTAATGAGTTAGCGTGGATGAGCGTCTGCAGAAGTGGCACCACTGTTGAGCGTCTGCAGAATCGAGAACGACCGATCAAAAGGAAGGGCGTGCAGTGCTACCATCAAGGAGTGTGGGTCCTTTTACCATCTTTAGCCAATTTAAACATCATGGCCGACCCGGAAAACCAGCCCGAACAGCAGAAGGCTGCCCCGGAAAAGCAAATAATTGGTAAGAGATTTTTTTAATTTCAAAGAAATTTTCTGGATTTGTCGGAATAATATGGTTGCATCGGCGTGGTGGAAAAGGATCATGGAGGACGCTTTAGTTTTTGATGCCGCCATGACGATGCGATGCCGATAGCTTGTGATGTTTAACGTTTGTGGACTTGGCGCTTTTTCATTAGTTGTTAGAATTTATAGTAATTATTAGTTTTGCTTTATTTTTAGCTACCAAAGTGACCGGTGTGGTCAAATGGTTTAATGTGAAGAGTGGATATGGCTTCATCAATCGGTAAAGTACCTAAAATCTTTCTACAGTAGCCCTGCATTCTATGTATTGTGTACAATTACTAGTGGTAAGGTGAATTTTACTTAGTTTTAATGGAACTTTCTTTTCAGCAATGACACCAAAGAAGACATCTTTGTCCATCAGGTTTAATTTTTAATTAATATAATTTAAGTCATCTTGTAAATTTTGGTTGTATTTGTAGACTGCTATCTCCCGTAACAACCCCAGAAAAGCTGTTAGAAGTGTTGGTGATGGAGAAGTTGTTGAATTTGATGTGGTTGTTGGTGAAAAAGGCCACGAAGCAGCTAATGTTACTGGACCAGAGGGTGAAACCTGTGAAGGTAATATTTCTAAATTGGATAGTTGGTAGGTTAAAACTAACTAATACTTGTATAATTGTTATTCTTGTAAGGGTTCTCCATATGCGGCTGATCGTCGTGGTCCTGGTGGATACGGCTATCGTAGACGTGGAGCTGGAGGTAATGGTGGGGCTGGGAAGTGGGTATCGACGTAGGCCAAGAGGATCACGTCGTGAAGGAGATGAGGGTAAAATAATTATACAATCTTTACATTCTATCTATTGTGTAATATTTCTCACATTAAAGAAGGTAAAGATCATTCGGAAGATCGTGGAGAGGGGGATGAAGAGAATGAAGAATTAAATACTCCACGAGAGAGTTCTACGCGGGGACGTTTCCGTGGACGTTATCGTGGAGTGAGCTATCGTCCTCGATATTTTAATCGTCCCCGTAAGAATACAGAAGGTGAAGAAGTTTCTGGCGAGAAGTCTCACATGGATGGCGATGTTGATCAAGTAACCGAAAAATTGATTTTTTTGTGTTTTAAAGTGAGTTTATAAGGGGGACTGTTAATATTGGCTATTTTCCATCTTCAGGAGGCTGGAGAAGAAAACAAATCTCGTGGGGGTCTTCGTGATGGCGTTCGAGGGCGTGGTCGTCCACGGGCTCGTGCTCGTGCTCGTGGGTACTATGGACGTGGACGGGGAGCACGTTCTGAACAAGGAGTTGGACTAGAATCATCCGAAGGAGTTCAAGAAGATGGTACTGGCGAAAGTCGTGGAGCATATCGTGGACGTCCTTTCAGAGGTCGACGTGGCGGGCGTAGTCGTGGGGCTAGGCCACGCTCAGGCGAAGGGATCGACGGAAAGGTTAGTTTTTAAATACGAAACTATTGGTATCCTTAAGTTTCAATCATTCAGGCAATTTTATATTAATATTTAAATCAATATTTATATTATTGTTTTAGGTTGAAGGGCAGTCCATGAACGCCACTAGTAATGAGAGCAATGCGTAAATTCATCGGACTCGAGAAGGGAGCGTATGCAGAAGGGTGGGGAGTGGTGGAAATCGGACGGGAATTTAAATCATCCTGGCCAATCTCTTCCTTGTTTTTGTTCTTTGTACCAAGACATTTTGGGTGACACTTAGCATATTTTTTTTCTTGGTTGCCCTCCACCTAAAATTACAAGTAATGACTAGAAAGTGTTAACTCTAGCGTTAAAGAAGAGGGGGGATTGTCTTAATTAAATTTTGATTGAGAATTTCGTCGGTTGTAAACGGGTCGAAACGATGTATTTTTTTTTTTTTTTATCGCGGAAAGGACCTGGGGCTATGGCTTAACATCCTCCGCATTGCTCTCGTCAACATGTCCTTGATAACGAACCATTTGTGCAGAAAATGTGTAGCCAACCTTTGTGCTCGATCTCGGTCTTAATTCTTTTTCATCCCGTTTTTTTTCGTCCCGATTTTTGAATCTGTTTTCAATAATTTTGGGTTATAGGAAAATTACTGCAACCACATGTAATATTTAGTCAGTTAACTAAGTACAAAATTTGCGCGCCTTAAAGAAAGTGCTGCCGGTTTTTGTTATTTGACCATTTTATGTTAAATTTCTTTACCAGCTCTTATTTTTAAACGGGATTTGAGTAATTGACCAAGATCGAGGCAATCGTTCGTTTATGAAAACTTCTGTTCCTCAAAACGAATCGCTCACTTTTTTTTCACAATTAATCTGTTGGTTGAAATCAGAATTTGATTTTGTAAAACCTCAAGCTTTGACAGAAAAATTGTTTGGTAGACTTGTATAACTGCATTGTGTGGGAAATGAACTTTACCGCTTCGATGCGTCAGACATGTACACATAAACTTTTTGCTCTAAAGTTAATTATAACTTATCCTCATCCACATGCTACTCTATTGGCAACTGCTGAATCCCTGAGTCTGTATTTGAAAAAACGCTCTTAAAAGATTTGTCAATACAACATCAAAGACAATTGTTAGTTATTTTCTTAAACAACAGTTTAGGATTTATGAGATGGAAGTGTATAGTATCTATTTGGTAGGACATTTTCTTATTTAACTATTTGAAAAAAAAATAAATGCCATCTTTTTATTAATTTCCAGGTTTTTACGGGTTCTTTTTTTCTTGGAATTATATCTTAATATTCAAGTATTGGAAATCGTCTAATATAGTTTCAGTAAATAAATGGGGGTTTGCCTTGTATTCAACCGTATTCAGAGTAGCTCGAAGTCTACATATAGCCTATGTTGAGTGATATGAGCCACGAAGCTTCATCGAAGTGTTGTTAAGTTGAGTAAGCCATGAATTGAGAGGACGATCCTATGCTGGATCCGCTAGGTGTAGGTGAGGAAGAAAAACGTAACTCTAAACCTGGGCTAATCCAACTAGCATTCGATGTTCCAGGGGTAGGGCTCGATTCCCCAATAGCTTGACCATGCATGCTACAAGTTACGCTCGAAACGGAAGCAGAATTTCCTGCAGAGGAACCGGTGATTAATCCCACACTCTGAATAATCGAGTCATTTCTTTGCATCAGTTCGATCTCGAGATTAGTTCTCGCTATCGACTGAACAAACAGGAAATGACTAGCTGGACTAGAAGTTGGGGGTGATTTGTCTAAAGCGTGAAAATGTCGCATTTGTCATGTCTTCCATTACACGATCCATGGCCTCCATGAGGTTTGACCCGAGGTGGGGTGATAAAAAAGACTCGGTGCTCAACATGTTTTTCACTTCTTCGCTGGCTTGATGAAGGCAAGGGTCCTTCCATACCGTCGTTTCATTAGATCGTCCTCCCTTACCACAATACAGCTTGGAGGCTATAGGTAGAGCCGAGTTGGCTAACTGCCGGCAGAGAGGGCAAGAATACTCGCCCCTTTCGACATTAAGACTCTGCTGTCTTTGCTGTGACCTTAGGGATTGCAAATACTGTTTGTGACAATCTAGATGCAAATAATGCCCACATGTATGAACGTAGACACCACCTTCATAGCCTATGTTGAGTGATGTGAGCCACGAAGCTTCATCGAAGTGTTGGCGCAAATTCTCGACCCTTCGATTCATTTCAACATGGAGAGAATCCACTTTGTCCAAGTTGAACCGATCTTCCTCGCAGACAGGTAATGCAAGGCTTGATCCACTAGGCAAATAGCGCTTGTGAGCCAATACGCTAGTAGCCTGAAGCAATACAACCAGACACATAGGTCGTTCAGAGGTGCTCGGCGAAGCTTGGTTGCAAATGACACAATCGTATTCTTCTAAGTTGCGCTGCTCGTTTGATGTTGTATACGTAGATTGAATAGCAGAGATATCAACTGCAGCAGGGTTTGAAAGTAGACTTGCTAATCCTGATCCTTGATAGGTAGTTTCGGCAGACGGAATAATAGTAGAGGTGGGACCCATTGAGTGAGACTCCAAGTCCATTTCCACATCTTCCGCAGCCATAGCTTGTTGCATAAACTGTTTTTGCTTAGTTGCAAATTCCTGTAGTAGACGCTGTTGTCTCTCTTTAATCTTCCTCTTTTTCTCTTTCTCTCTTAATTCATCGGCGGTTTCAGTAGGCAAAGAATCCTCAGATGTACGAGGTGGCCATAAAGTTTGTTTTGTCGCCATTATAGATTGTCTCACTCGAAGATCTGCCCGGCTAAGTTTATCGAGCACTTTGCCAATCCAAAAGGAGCTGTTGCCAATTCTACCATCCTCACCCTGATTCGGAAGCCATATTAGACCCTTCATTAGAACTGTCCGGAAGGCAATAGCTATCACTATGTCCGTTGAAAAACGAATGCAGCTGCAATAAAAGAGATATGATGGATTCTCGAACGCACAAGCGTTCTCGCTGGCTGTCACCCTCCGTCACTTCTTCGTAGGGGATAGTACCAGGGGAAGCATCGGATAAGTTAGAATCAACTGAAATCTGGCTCGCATACTTGCTTACTTCGTTACCAGAGGTGATAGCGCGGATATTCGGAAAAGGTAGTTGCTGAGGCAACGTTGGAGTGGGTGAAATGGCTCCAGCTATTACCATACTTGCCTGGCCAACAACAGATAAAGCAGGCATGACACGAAAATGAAATGAGGTGCCTATTCGGCTTGGATTCCGGTACACTGAAACAGTAGCAACGTCGGAGGAAGTTCCTGGTCGGCTAGAAACAACTGGTACTAACGCCTGAGAATCGTTTTCGGGTAAAGCGAGAAAAATATTGGTCCCGGTGGCTTCGGGAACATCCAAATCCATGTCCTGATCACTTGACTCTCCTTCCGAGGTGGAAGAAGTAGAGGACGTTGAAGACTCTAAATCAAGTTCAGCAGCTGGATCGAATATCAATGCAGCGTTTATATATTATATATATCTATAAATACATATATATATATATTTATATAATACTTGATCATACCTTCAGTGCTGTTGACGATAACAGCTGTTGAAGTGGTTAGTTTCACATTGTTAATAACTGTGATCACGTTCTCTGACAAACTGTCGGTTGAGAACCAATCATTAAGTTGGAGGTCAACGCGGTCATCAGGTAAATGGATGATGGGTTCACGAATGCAAACTTCCTGTGACATAATTGAAAACTATCGATCACCAATTTATAGCTACTGACTATAAACTATACACTGCTTGAACGAAAGTCGAGGGGTTGGCAACTCTCGGACAAAGTTAAATACAAAAATTGGCTTAGATTAAAAAATTTGTGGCTTAAGAACAAAGATTTTTGACCTGAGATTCAAAGATTTTGGCCAGTTTTAGCTTAGATTCAGTTTGAATTTTTTTATTTTTTTTTGGCAAACTGAAGAAGGTCGGTGTTTTGTAAACTGTTTCAAAAATCTACTATTTCACCTGATTTCAATCTGATCAAAATCTTCGTCGTATTGAGGGTATGTTTGAGTCGGGAGTGGCTAAGCTAAGGACGAAACAAAGTATCTGTGCGTACTTGGAAAAAAACAAAGAAATTGCGGCTTTCCAAAATTTAATTTGGACGATCACTGACAGCCACTAACACTTTTCTTACACTATTCAACACTATTCAAGTAAGTGCTTTGGACAAAGAGGTTGCTTGAACATAGCGTTTTAAAACTCATACTTTTCTTTTGAAAAATAACTTTAAAATATAAGAATAACCAAAAAAATAACATGCATGTAATATTCTGCTAATATTTTATAACACATTGGTCCATCAATTTCTAACATCTCTGATTATAATCATCAGTGTCATGTTTCATATTATTATTGTGGTTTTGCCATAGCTTGAACAACAGTAAGTTGAAAATGAATTCCACCTTTTTTATTACAGTTGTATATGTATTTTCCTTCACGACGGACGAATAGCCCATAAAATAAATTGCTCTATTTGTCCGTCGGACGGAAGAATAGGCCCAGTGTTATATTTCCGTCCGACGGACGAATAGATTTTACCATTCAAGTATTCATTGGTCTTCCATTATCTTTTAACAACCGTTGTTTGTTTTGTTAATATTTAAATAGAAATTTCCTTGCGCTTTTGACTGATGAAACAAAACAGGGCCAAGTTGCTTTGTACATGTACAAAAAAAGATGACATAAGACAATTTATATTTTTTATATTTTTTGTTGCCAAATATCTTCCAAAGACATAGCATTAATTGCTTGGCACTCACCGACCCACAATGCAAAATGAATTAGAAATTAAACTTTTCGCGATAGAGTGCGTTGCTTTTCGGCGAACTCGACTACCTTTTCAGATACCGCCAATCCTTTGCGCCGTCGTACAGAGTTCATATAAATATGAGCTCGATTAACAGAATCTCCTTTGTCACCGTACAGCTCTAGTTCTTCATCGGTGGTGGGAACCCAAAACGGATCAATATCAATTACCTAGTAATATAAAGAAAATGGATTTTTTTTTTACTTGATTTTGAAAATAACCTTATAGTTTAGGAAATGAATCTTGAAATTACAAAATATGTTAATCATAATGATTACAGGCTTACAGCTTTAGTTAGTTTGGTCAGTTAATATACCGTTATTTTGTCTATGTAAAATTTTATTTTACTAAAGCGGCAAATTGATATAACAAATCGTGAAACAGTTATAAAAGGAACCACAGGATTGAAAACTAATCATAATTTAATGAAAGCATACAAATTTGTTCAAGTAAGATTATTTTATACACATATATTAACTCTTTCCTTGAACCTCTTCATTGAACATTATTTTCTAAAAATCTAGAAAGAACTAGAAATGAAACTGGTATTAAAGCAAATCTATGCCACTTTAAGTACACAAAGGATGAAACCAAATTTTGTTTTGAAACAAGAAATTAGTTTAATTTTCCAGCCTGATAACCTGAACCTGTACTTGATTGCTAAGAATAAGGCGAAAAAGTATAATTTAAACGGTACCTCCCAGTGACTGAAAGTAAGCTGATGACTAGCCAGACCGGACGTTTGTTTGCGTATTTCGTTGGCCAAGTCGAAGGACTCAACGACAGGCAAAACAGCCGTAATGCTAAAAGAAGCAGATCCCTCCTCAAGGTCTCCATCCAAAATTTTGCCATGGCGACGACTTAGGACCCCATACATTTTACCTATAATTCAAACGTTTTAAAACATATATATATATATATATAGATAGATAGATAGATCATACGTAAACTTTTTTGAAGTGCCTATAGGCGAATATAAGTCATAACATTATAAATTTAATTATGACCCCGGGCGGGAGGAGTATAGAAATTAATATTTCGAATAGATTTTTGGCCTAAATATAAGGCTAGGACTACTCTACAGGTTTTTAAAGTGATGTACATATATTTAAAAAAGACTACCGAGCGCGGCAAAAACACGAAAAAATGGTCTACATTTTAACAATAATCATGTGTAGTAGATTTCAGTTTCAACTTACCAAGATTGGTATATTTGCGAATTGCCAATATTATATTTAGAAATAATTAAAACTAATAAAACTTTTACGTTATGTGCCAATGTTACTTGTTGTAATAGCCTAATATATAACAGAGTCTACAAGTGAAAACCTTTCTACTTTCAGAGAAAAAGCAAACCACAAATATTAAGAAATCCTTACATAAGCTTAAGGCCCATGTTTTCTCTTGTTCATCCATATTAAAAAAAAATACTTTTAAATAATAAGATATGTCAACGTTACACTTACCAACAACCTCGCCACTGACTTGGATAGAGCAATTATACATTGCAGCCATAAGTCGCTGCGCCTGGTTCATAAATGCTCGTCTGCATCCATCTTTGACGGCCGACATGATCTGACCAGTGAGCGAACCACACCGTTGAAGGTTGCTGTTGTCATCGATATCAGATCCATTAAATAAAGGAGTGGATGAATGGTCTATCATGATGGAAAAATCTTCTAGGATGAAAGCGACTCCAAATAAAGGTTCTTCACAGAGTGGCCCAGCTAGGGTTGCCAACTGAAAACCATTGATAACGCTGCCAAGCCACTCTAAAGTTAATCCTTCAACAATAGTTTCGGGTACAATATTCTTCCATAGATTCGGTAGGGTTATTGGAGAATAATTAATTAGTACATTAGGTCCACATCGACGTGGTCCAAAACTGATAATCCTATCCACTGCATTATCTTTCCAATCACTTCTTTGGAAAGCTTGATCTAGTTGGTCATAGAACTTTTTAACTTTACTTTGCAATTGAAGGTTGAGCTTTTCATTAATTTGGTCTTCAATCATTGTCGTTTCAAAAGAATTGATGCATTCAGTTGGACGCACGGTCCTAATGATGTCAACATGTTTTTCAAGTAAAGTGGTGATTTCATTGGAAAGCGATACGGCACGTAAACAAATTGAAAATCGCTTTCCCGAAGTACATATAATTACTCGGCCTGAGCTGTCGTTATCAATGGGTTCCAGAGGAGCCACAATAGTCTCGCGAAATGGAACGATAGGTTGTGATGCATTAATTTGAATTTTGGCGTAAGATTCTCTTAGATCTCGAAGACATCGTTGTAAATGGACTTCACCAGCAGTAATTAAAACGTGTTCTCCGCTTTCTTGCAGCACCACCTTAACTTATCAACAAATGATAGGTATCAAACACAGAAAATAAACTATAGGAAGTTAAAGAAGGCAATTTACCTGGACGCAAGGGTCAGCTTGATTGAGAAGTTTAAGACCTTTGATGAGTTCAGGCATTTCACTCGGTTTTGCAGGTTCAACTGCAACGCGAACGATAGGCACAACCATTTGGGAGAGTTCAGTGAAGGCAGGACAAGTCAGGGAAGTACTAAGGGTCCCAGATTTGATAATATGATCTTCTAACCCACCGATGCCGATCACGCTTCCAGCTGGAGCACTCTCCAAATTTTCCAATTCTCTACCCATCATCAGATAAAGATCCCCAATTTTGGCTCGAGTAACATGACTACCACTTTTTAAATCCTAGATTTTCAGAAAAATGTAAATATTAATTCTTTTGCCATCGTTCTCTAATATAAATATAGGATTTACTTTTAAAGTCAAATTAGAATCAATGTCGTCCTCCATTGTGCTTGGGTCATATTTTGGTCCCAAAACGTACAATTCTTGACCTCGTCTTAGAGTGCCACTGAAAACACGGGCGAATGCAACAAAAATTGGGGCATCTTCAATCACAACTTTGGGGGTTTCTTGTGATTCTTCCACTTTAAACATTTCTCCACTCTTCTGTTGCAAAGAAAATTCAGCGAGTTTCTGCCTAACTTGCTGCCGGCGAATTGAAATATCCTCAGATGTCAACACTGATGATTTATTCTTGGGCAAGCATTGTCGATCCACCTGCAAACATGAGCTAAGGTAATCTTTTTGCTTCCGCTTTTCCCTCTTCATATTCAATCATTTTACAAACAAGTGTGTTGCTAAATTTCAGGGGTTTAATTTTTTTAAATCATTAAGGAAAGATTTAATTTACCATTATCATTTTGGAAACAAATGCGATTGAAGGTGCATCAAACGAAGAAGAACATGCTACAAATGCTTTTTTTTAGCTGCTGCGTAGTTTCGGGAAGAAAATCAAATGGTTTTGATAGTGAAGACATAAGCTTTTCAGCTCTCGTTTCGGTGATTTCAGAAGGACTAGGCAACTTTTCACAAACCATTTCTTCGTAAAATTTTAAAAGAATTTAATGAATTTTCGTCTAGAAAGTGAAAATAGAAAAAAATTTATGCATACTTACGTAGGACAGCCTCTGAAAGCGGAAGCCATTTGCTGAGTATAGCTTGAATTTGCACTTTTGGATCGGAATGCTTGAGATCTCGAGGGGTTATCTTCAACTGAAGGTTCTGAACTATTTTCTCGGTCATAATTTTGTCTTTGCGTAAAACAATTGCATCATAGACAGACCATAGATTTTCCAACACAATTTGAACAAACAATGGCTTTTTGGCTTTCTCTTGTGCACCTTTAACAACAGTTTTTGTTTTGGGATTGAAATAATTATCACCCCACAATGAAAGTTGGAGTTCTTCTTCACGAAGCCCAAGTCTGGAAGAAAACATGCGCGAAAAATCTCGTATTCTATAAAAGGAAGAAGAGTTTTTATGAAGAATATATCGTAATGCTCTTTTTAAAACCTACGAAAATCCCCAACCATCAGCCGCGCTTGCGAAGACAACATTGCCTTGTTCTGGAGCAAAGTAAATGTTGGAATCATCTGCTTCTTGTAAGCCAGAACTGCTATCAGTATTGTTTTCTCTTTTGCTCATCACATCAATAGTGAAGAGTTCTGCTACTTGAGCATTTATTTGTTCAAGCAATTGTACCATACGGATATATGCATCTAATGCTGCATCTCAAAACAGCTGTTAAAAACTTTTGATTGCAATATTGATGTTTTATTGAATTCTTACGTTGCATTTTCATTTCTGTTATTAAGCGATCAATCTTATTCAATACAAGGACAGGTTTTATGTGCTCCAGCCACACTTGTTTCAAAACAACCTTTGTTTGAGCACAGACTCCTTCAACAACATCTACTACAACAACAGCACCATCACACAACCTTTAATAAAATTCATATGGAGCACCAATAATGTTATATTAAACCAAATTCCAAAATTATAAAATAATTATACATTACCTCACTGCTGTTGATACCTCTGAAGAGAAATCCACATGTCCAGGAGAGTCAATAAGATTGATCAAAAATTCTTCATTGTTTTGAACATGTAGTAATGATATACTACTTGACTTCATAGTTATACCTCTTTCTTGTTCATCTTTTCTACTATCCATGTATCTGGAATGATAGTATTTAAAAATAATACAAAGTGGTTTTTACTGACAACTGTTATTTACTAATTAATATTTAGGTAAAATTATAAAATAAATTGTATTTTCATTATATTGATAAGATACATTACAGAAACAAACTAATAACTTAAACATAACTTAATATCTGAAAGTCTGAATGTGAATTACAGAATATTGAAAAGTGACAAAAAAGAAAAAACCCAGATCATTTAAAAATAATACCTTAATTTCCCTACTAACTTTTGAGATATGATACCATTGCAAGCCACAAGGGAATCTGCTAATGTTGTTTTCCCATGGTCTACATGAGCCACGATACTGGAAAAAAAAGAAAATTTGTAATTTTGTCTTTAAGTTTAAATTTTAATAATCAATCAATATACCAAATATTTCTGATATTTAATGGATTTTTGTGCAATTCACAAATTTTCTTGCTATTAAAGTGCTTCATGATGTCCCTGGTTCAACCAGGGGTGTAACTGTAACAAATTGTTTGATGTATGGTAATATTAATATTATTCAACCAGCCTACTGTATTTAAGGAAGCCGAAATCGCCATACCCGTCGTGTTGAAAATTGAAGCCGATTTTGGTCACTCTTTCTGTATTTAGGATTTTAGGCCCCGCCCGGGTAACCTCACGGGAGCCATCTAGTAGTCGAAAAAATAAAATTTTTAAAAAATACGTACGTTTCTTTGTTTTTGTAATTATATTTTTGTAATAATACTGTAGGCAGCGTACGTACGCCGCAAGGTACCCGAAGGGGCTGGAATTTAAATTAACTTTAATTTTACCAATAAATATAAAGTTACGACAAATATGTAGGCATCCGTTATTAGGGTTGCAAGGTTCCCGTTGGAATATAAAACCAATTAATTAATATCTCAAAGTTTTAAGTAAATATATATGCAGCTTATACTAACTCCGTGCGATTAATTAATGACTCAAAGTTTTTGGTAATATATATGTAGCTAATAATACAAACACCCGTTCGACTTTGGTGCTGCGGGGCTGGAGCCCCGCCGCCCCACGTCAAACGGGGACGGATCTTTATCTAAAGCTCATATTCTCTAAATATCCATTCAGATATTGAAATCCTGAATCAATATTGAATTATATATTAGAATCCTGATTTAATATTGAATGCGATATTGAAATACGCCTCGTGGCGGGGCAATTCGCAAACTGTTGAATTATATAAGCCCCGTCACCCTATTTCATAACGGTAGAAATTAGGTTTGTTGGAATTGTGCTGATAACTAGGCCTAGTTGTCAGCCTAGAGATAACTATACGCAGTAACTTTATAAAGGATTGGATTTCTCGTTGAATCCTATCCTATTCAAGTAACGTTTATTTTTAATATTTTATCATTCCCTGCCGTTCCCTGCCATAAAATTCACATGTCTCTGAGGTATTTATCGTCTGCTATATAACATTCACAATTTCAAATGTTTTTTTTGTTATCGTCTGCTATAACAGTTACTGAAATTCTGTCAAAAAGTAGCAATTTCTCCGTCTGATCAAACGCCTGAATAGATTTAAGCCAAATATTTAGAAAAGATGTAAAAAATCCTCAGCTACGTAATAGTGTTATTGAAATGTAATAAAAATGTTGATTACAATCAATAATTGCCAAAAACTAGTGCATCCATCTATGTAGTGTTACGAGAACTGCAAAAAGCCATCTGTGTAGTGTTACGAGAACTGAGGGTGGCCATGTAAAAAATCATACCAATGTAAACCATACGGCAAACGAAACTTTGACCAGTAACCCTTCGGGTAATTGTAATCATTTGTATCAACTATTTTTGTTAATAGGGCTGATGCCGCTTATGGTTGATTTAGACTTTTCACGATTTGATAGAAATAAAATGAAGACAGCACGAGTCGAACCTACGTCCACAGAAAGAGATTGAAATTCGAGACCATCTCTTTATCCCTTTAACCACAGACTAAGAGGGTAAAAACTACGATCGGCCATTGCGGTGAGAGGAATGGTGAAAGCTAAGCGCGTTACGTGCCAAGCCAAGCGAGCTACGTTAGTTCTAAAATGAATTAGTTTTTCTCTTCTCCCTACTAATCCCAGTCAAAACTTTTAATCTTAATTTAGAAAGTAAGATAAAGAATTCATGTTACATAGTTTTAGTGGGAAAATACGGTGTGTGAAGACTGGGATGGGACAATTAATAACTGAAAATATAAATGTATGATACATATAAAGAACAAAGAACAGAGGGAGCGAAAAGACAAAAATACGGGAGGGTGTATAACAGTTGCTAGGGACCACACCCAAGAGCCAGTGGTTGTCCTCGTGACAATCACATGCTCAGTGCATGCATGTCCTTACCATAATGGGTGAGGACACATTCACCAGTTGCCCTATAAAAGCGGAGTCTTAACAAGACTCCGCAGGACTCAGTATCGTTACTCTGTGTAACCGATCTATTTGTACAAGTGTTCAGTCTCTGCAAATACACTGTGTTATCTCCAACTATAAAGCCTACTTATTCTGTATGTAACTGACTTGTTACATTTGGCGACCTTGCCTGCGCGACGCTGTAACATCTCCAGCCCGAACCTCAAGCACCGCACTCTAGGAACATCACACGAGACAGCCTACCAGCCGCTCCCCGCGGACACCACCCGTCGAACGACTACAAGTCCCCGCTAAGAGTAAGCTAAATGAGCTCAAATTACACTTCGACACAGACGGCTCAACAACCTGAAATCCTAGCCCTAACCTACCCAACATCTAAACCTTGACTCAAGCATCTCGTCCTTCTCCTCGGACACACAAGTCATTAGCAACCCCGTGTCTCCCCAACCCCAAAACCTTCCATTTTTCTCGCAATCCAATACCCGACCCTACACACGCAACAATGGCAACAACACCTATCGCAGAACTTATAACAGCACTCAACCGCCGTGAGGACACCCAGGCCATCCCCAACTTCAGCGGCAAAGCCACAGAACAGTATATATCGTCATGGCTATCTGAAGCCGAAGCTATAGCCACAATCCACAATTGGGACAATGCCACCAAGAAGAGTAACTTCGCGTCTCGCCTTAAAGGACCAGCCCTAAAGTGGCACTCGGAACGCGTAAAATCCAATCCAAATGACACTTATACACAATGGAAAACAGCAATCAAAGACCATTTCAAACACCCAGCGGACCGTGATAAGCAATTGCAAAAATTGGAAAATCTAACACAAAAACCAAACCAGTCCGTGCGAATGTTTACAGAGAAAATTAATAATACATACAATTCCATTTACGATGACACTCAAAACCAGAACTTATCAATAAAAAACGATTTATTAGTAAAAATACTTTTAAAAGGGGTACTTAAACCCATTGAGACATTGATGGTTCTAAATCAAATGCTCCCCGAAGTAAAAACTTGGGATGATGCACAAAAGCAACTTAAAATACAATACTGTACGTGTAGTGGACGATTTGTTACGATTTGATCGCACGTTTTCAGTGAATGTGGCGGGGGTTTGTGCGGTTCTTCAAGCAGCACGGGTCGCCGGTATCACCTTCAGCAGAGAGAAATTCCGATTTGCACGCGACCGTATATCATGGGTCGGATATGAAATTCGACATGGTGGAGTGACTATCGAGGAGGCTAAATTAAAAGTCTTATCGCAATTCCCTCGACCAACCAACATATCGGAGTTGAGATCGTTCATGGGGTTGGTGGAACAACTGGCAGGATTTTCATCAGAAGTAGCAGCGGCAAAGGGACCTCTCCGGCCTCTTCTCAGTACGCGAAATCCGTATGTATGGACGACGGATCATGAGCAGGCGTTTGATGCCGTAAAGCTGGCATTAATTTCTCCACCCGTAGTTGTTCAATTTGATCAATGACGCGATACGATCATTCAAGTCGACGCATCACGCAAAAAACGGAATGGGTTACGCGCTATTACAACGACACGACGACGGCTGGCGGTTAGTGGACGCAAATTCTCGATGGTGCTCGGACGTTGAATCGCGATACGCTATTGTCCAGTTGGAATTGGCGGCTGTGGAATGGGCCATCCGAAAGTGCCGATTGTATCTATCCGGTCTTCCCAACTTTACTTTGATGGTAGACCATCAAGCTCTTGTTGCAATCCTCGACAAATATACTTTAGACGCAATAGAAAATCCCAAAATACAGCGGATGAAGGAGCGCCTGTCACCGTATTCTTTTACAACTGTGTGGAAAAAAGGGAAGGAACATGCCATTCCAGATGCGTTGTCCCGTGCTCCAGTCAACGATCCTGCGGTGGATGATGAGTGCGTAGGCACCGAGCTGGAAATGTTAGAAATGGAATGTGTAGCTGGAAATGTGGCTTCCGAGGGACATTTACCGGATGTATTATTGTCAGATTTGAGAAAAACGGCCGCAGAGGATGTGGATTATATGGCCTTGTTAACTATGGTAGAAGCAGGCTTTGGAACTGATCGAGCTCGTGTTTCTGATTACATCCGCCAATTTTGGGGCATTCGTCACCAGTTATCTACCGAAAATGGCCTCATTAACTTCGGATCCCGCATCGTGGTGCCTTTCGCAGCTCGCCGAATCATTCTTCAAAAGCTGCATTCTGCTCATCAAGGCATCGTGCGAACCAAACGGAGAGCCTAACAGACGGTATTTTGGCCAGGCATATCCAACGATGTCACAATGCTCGTCGAAAGATGCCCAAAATGTCAAGAGAGGTTGCCAAGCCAATGCTAGGAAGCGTTGATGTCGGACCCGTTACCAGATTTTGTCTTTGAGGACGTTTCGGCCGATTTGTTTCAGCACGGGACTCTACATGTACTAGTATACGCAGACAGGTTATCCGGCTGGCCGGTTGTTCATCAGTGGCGACGTGATCCCACCGCACGGGAAGTGGTACAGGCGGTCGTGCACAACTTCGTGGAACTGGGCGTGCCCATGCGATTTCGGTCCGACAACGGGCCTCAATTTCAAGATACTCTGAATCGATGGGGCGTAGCGTGGGGTAATTCCACTCCACATTACCACCAGAGTAATGGATATGCGGAGGCAGCGGTAAGGGCGGTGAAAGAGTTGGTAGCGAAGACGGCCCCATCTGGCGACTTATCATCAGAAGACTTCCTAGCGGGTCTACTGGAATTTCGGAATACTCCGCACGAGTGCGGTTTATCGCCGGCTCAAATTGTGTTTTGCCATCAACTCCGTTCAGTCATTCCGGCGCATCGATCTTCATTCGCCCCCAAATGGAAGGACGCCATAATAGCACGGGAGCGCCAGGCGGCGGCAGCAGCTGATACTAAACTCCGGTACGATACTCGGACCCGTCCATTGGCCCCGATTTCGATCGGTACGCCAGTCCGAATCCAAGACCCAATCTCCAAATTATGGTCACATGTGGGCGTTATCGTGGCAGTTGGGCGTTATCGTTCGTATAGAGTCAAATTTGCTAGCGGTAGTGTCTTATGGCGCAATCGCCGATTCATCCGTCCCATGGTTCCGGCGGGAAACGGTGAGAAGAGAGCAGAGGATAGCCCATCCGACAACGGTCCTATCTGCGAAGAGAGCGGTGACGTCACCATCCCCGGGTCTATTCAACGCCGTCCGATCCGTCACCGGAAGGCCCTAGGCGCGGGACTCGTATCCGGACGAAGAAGATTGTTGTATCTGTTTGATCTGTTTACTATGGAGTTTCAATCAACACCCTTTCGGTTGTATGCAGGAAATGTTACATCTGTGTGTTTGAAACGTGTGTATTTCTGTTTACTTATGATATCATTGCTTTTGCAGTTTGCGTGTGTCGGTTTGTATGGCCATTGGATGATTATCGGCGTATTTGTGTCAAGCGAGGGCTCGGGAGGAGTTGTTATGTATTCAGAGTGTACGCGGTAACGCAGATGGCACACCGATCGGAAACGGTAGAGGGCCACGGTGGAGAGTGGCATTCGAGCTTGAGAGCGGAGTGTGGAAAGGCTTGTTCGGTTCGTTTCATGTATGCGATGTGATCTAGAAAGAAATATAGTGGCTTAACAAAGACGTAACATGAATCATGCAGCCTAGAGACTTAGATTAGAAGAAGAAATCGAAATGATTCGTCTCGGAACGTTTCATGGAAAAGATCCTCTGATTCCAGCCAGAAACGTCAACTTCATCATCACTTCGAGAAATGGCGAAGAAGAATTCGTGCCGAAGAAAGCCATGGCCATTTCACAGGTTAAGGTCAGATTTGTTTCACAGGTCGTGAAGAACAGGAGTCATTGGCCAACCGTCAAGTTGGAATGGAATCATCTCAACGACTTGGATCTACCGACTCTTGACTCATCACTTGTCACCATCTTAATCGGTCGCGACGTGCGCGGAGCTCATCAAACGTTAAAAGAGCGATGCTCCTCCAATTACATCGGACCCAACGCTGTTTTGAAACCATTTGGTTGGTTCGTGCCTGGTTCGGTGCCATCAAGAGTCTTTGAGGTCACTGAAAGAGAACCAAACATTTTCCAAGTTTATTTCCGACCGCACGATAAAGAAATGAGAGACGACATAGCCCGGCTATGGGTTAATGAAGTCTTGGGTGTACAACGGCCAATTCAATCCATCCTCTCATCCGAAAACTGAAAAGCAATGAATATCTTAGAGAAATTTATCCGTCACACAAGAGAACGACAAGAAGTTGCATTAATGTGGAAAGACGACAACATTGTGTTGCCGAACAACCAATCGTCGTCTTTCCAGCAGCTGCAGTATCTCCTGAAGCGGTTCAAACGTGATCCGGCGTACGCGGCAAGATATGACAAAGTGATTCAAGAATATCTCTCATTAGGCCATGCCGTACCAATTGATCCGTCCGATTCCGGAACGCCCGGTTGGGTCTGGTATTTACCGCATCATGGAGTAACGTCAGTCAACAAGCCAGACATATGAGAGTGGTATTTAATTGTTCCGCTCAACATCGAGGAGTCAGTCTGATTGACGTGCTGTTAAAAGGCACCGATTTGTTAACCAATCAGATCGGAGTTCTGCTTCGTTTCCGTCAAAATCCGGTGCCAATCGCCGGTGATATTGGAAAAATGTATCATCAAGTTCAGGTGCCAGCAAAGGATCAATCCGCTCTCCGGTTCCTTTATCAACCTCCTGGATCTGATGGACTAGTCTCGACTTATCACGACGAATGACTCGTTGTGTGTTTGGTGCAGTTTCATCACAAAAGACGTGCTCTGTGCTCTGCGAAAGCAGCCGAAGAAAATCGACACATTCGTCCGAACGTAGCCGATCTCGTAACCTCGAACTCGTATGTGGATAATCTGATCTATTTGACGGAGAAAGAAGACGACGCTATTCGTGACGCCAAGGATTTTAAAGACCTTTGCAAGAAAGGTGGTTTTAATGTTGTTCGATGGATGTCATCATCTCGTAGTTCCTTGTCAACAATCGTTCCGGCAGAGCTCTCGTGTCCACATCTTGACTTTATCAGAATTACTCCAGTGGAACGAGCACTAGGCATATTTCTCGATTGGGAGACCGATCACTTGATGGTTAAAGTAGAATTAAAACAAGCTTCAACTATGCAGGAAATTCTCCAAGGTTTATCAAGAATTCACGATCCCCTCGGCCTCATCGCTCCAGCCGTTCTACCAGCTCGTATACTTATGCAGGATGTTTGGCAAATTCGCTGTGAATTGGACAACGTGTTGGAGAAAGAATTGAGAAACGTCTGGTCGAATTGGATCATCGAACTAAAATCACTTGAGAATCTCCGTATCCCTCGCTGCATCCGCAGAAAAGAAAAACCGATCCAGCTGGAGCTTCATGCATTCAGTGTGTGTGTTTCCTTCTTACTAGGATAGTCGAAAGTCGCCCCGTTAAAGCAGGTTTCAATCTCTCGACTCGTATTACAGGGAGCCATGTTAAGGCCCAGACTGGCACTTTTTTATGTATTTATGCCGTTATGCCCCTGGTGTCAGGCAAAATCCGCGCAATGTGTTGTGCTGAATACGCCCAAAATATGTTGTGAAGACACAACGACATAAAAAAGCCTTATTTTCACAACGGCTTGAAATTTGACAAAAGAATTGTGGCGTCTCTTGTGTTGAAATTTCCTGACACAAGGGAGAGCCAATCGGAAGGGGGTTACACTTGCCGCGCTATCCCAACCCTCCCAAACGCCCCCCTTTTTTTTAAATTGGAATAAAGCCATTACACACTAGACGCAAGGCGAAATAAGTGTGAATGGGAAGCGCCATTTAATTACTTTTATGGTGAACCGTCCGTCTCGAAATGCCAATGACGCAACGTCATGACGTTCGCCATCCGGATCGATCAGCAGCATTATTACGAACGGGAACTGGAATGCTTAAGGCAAAAGCGTCCATTTCCCTCCGAATCTCCGCTCATTCATCAGACTCCTTTTTGGATATTCATTCCGTCATGCGAGTAGGTGGGCGTCTGGACAAAAAACGCGTTCAACGAGGATATGAAACATCCCATCATATTCAATCAATCCAGCAATCTTGCTCGGCTCATTATCCAAGAGCGACATGTCTTCTTGGCACATGGACGACCTGATCGAACGCTCCACGATGTCCGCTCGCGATATCATATCGGAAGAATAAGAACCGTGGTCAAAGCCGTCATCATAAAAGTTGCTACACGCAAAACCAGCCGTCCCAATTATGGCTGAACTTCCGGCTCATCGTCTACGTCTGTTTTTCCGTCCGATCACCGTTACCGGAATCGACTTTTTAGGCCCGATGACCATCTTCATGTTGAGACGGTCTCTAAAAAGATGGGATGTCATCTTTACATGTCTAACTACAAAAGCCGTCCACATCGAAATGGCCGAATCACTCACTAGCGACTCCTTTCTTCTGGCTTTCTGGCAATTCGTCAACGTCCGAGGTTGCTCAACCGTCGGGTACAGCGATAATGGCAAAAATCTGGGTACCGGAGAAAAAGAGATCGCCGAATTATGGGGAAAATTTGATCAAGAACAGATCGGATCCGAACTAGCCAAACTTGGCATTGAATGGCATTTTTCTCCTCCTGTAGCGCATCAGTTTGGTGGCTCATGGGAGCGACTCA
Organism: Daphnia galeata; assembly: GCA_030770115.1. NCBI lineage: Eukaryota > Metazoa > Arthropoda > Branchiopoda > Diplostraca > Daphniidae > Daphnia > Daphnia galeata. The sequence goes on along the minus strand of CM061121.1, from coordinate 9,838,150 downwards.
TTCAATCAGAAAAAACTGCATTACGAATCATTCTGGATGGTCGAACCGTCGCCAACGAAGTCCTTCATTCCGTGCTAGTGGGAGCAGCCGCTCTTATGATTGGCCGTCCCCTCGAATATGTTCCGGTCTACCCACAAGGCCTGATTCCGTCAACTTTGAACGATGTTCTTTTACTCGGAGCTAATCCGACAGAACCGACCGATCATTTTGATCCACGTGACAAACTATCCAGCTTAGGGTGGAGAGGAGCGCAAGTCCTCATCAACCATTTCTGGCATTGATGACTAAAAGGAGATCGTGCCTAAACTCAACTCGCGATCAAAATGGACAAAACCGAACTAAAATGTAGCCGTAAATGTTATCGTGCTGATCATCGATCCAGCCCACCGAAGAGTCGAATGGCCCCTTAGTCGCGTAAAAGAAGTATTTCCTGGTCATGATAGCGCTGTTCGATCCGCATCCGTCACTATCTGGACAGGAGAAGGTACCAAAACCAAACTCTGGACCAATTGTTTTGGCTATACCTAATAAGTGTCCTGCTAACGTGGTCGGGATTTTCGTGGTCGGCCGAGATTTACGTGGTCGGGCCGATGTGGTCGGGATTTTCTTCCAAGATTTCTTTAATTTCACCTGTGGTATTACTAGTCTTCTGTTAATTTCTACGATTTTCCTTTTTCATTAAAATTGTAAATCTTGATTTTCGGTTGGTCCCCGGCGTATGCGCCAGCTTCAACGTATTATTGGTCCCCGACTCCTTGGTCAGCTTCAATTAATTAATAGTCCCCGGCTCTTTGGCCGGCTTTATTCTTAAAGTGGCCCCATAATTTGGCTTCAAGGTTTATTTGGCCTCCGATCCCGGCGTAACCACAAATCGTCTACCTAGAATCCTAGATGTTGCAGATAATATCTATTATCTTTAGTTGAATCATAAATCCTATTGGTAAAAAATCATATTGCTTATTTTTTTCCTTTTAGTATGTCATGTTGGTATGTTGGATAGTGAGTGAGGCTATCATTCTAAAGGTCAGAGGTACGAGTCTCTAAAGTGACTAAAGAAGGACACAAGTGAGGATTGAATAATATAAGAAAGTGAAACAATAGTGTCGTAGTTTATTTGTCGAAGTTTGTGTCAGTAATGCCCCTTTAAGGCATACACACTGCTTAAAAAAGGCCGTAAAGAATCAGTTTCGACAAACGATTAGCTAGGGGCGTAGAAAGTGACTTGTAAAAAATTACTTGAAAGCTGACCCACATAGCTAGCTATAAACCAAAATTCATCAATTTTTGGCGAAAATTGTGTCTTTGGCAGGGCTGGTAAAATCACTTTTTCCATAAGGTTCTCTCACTCATTCCATTACTATTGGCATTACAGTATGTTAAGATCGGAAATAAGAAAACTTTAATGAATGAATTTACTTTTAAGGTAGGGGAGACCGGGGCTATGTGGGACACTTTTTGTTTTTCCGCTGCTAAATTTGTTTAAAGATAAATTAACAAAAAATAAAAGCATAGGAGTGATTCCCTGTTATCACGGTTTTCTTCTCGAAAACCAGTGAGTTTGTGGTAGGAAGTGTTTTAAGTTTCCAATTGAGGTAAAATATTGTTAAATATAAAGTGTGTTCTTTTAAAAGAAGTTTTTATCACTGGTAGAGAGAAGACAAGCGTGATATTGAGAAATAGGCAATGTTGTGAAAGGCGCAATTTTCAAAAAATTGCGATTTTCAATCATAAATTTAAGAATGAAAAAATTGCCTAAACAAGATGAATTTGGTATCTTAGGATAGGGAATTAAATAAAGTTTCAATTCATTTAATTTCTGGAAAAATTTGCTGGCAATTTTCTGAAATACGAACGAAAAACCCCTTTTTTTACTATACCCCCGAGAGGCGATCGGCCTACTAACCTAGCGAACCTGGTGGGGAATCTTGGGACCCTTTACTCAAAACCCGCCGTTTCTTCCAAGAGCCAGGGATAGCTTGAGAGTGTACCTTTCCTCTTATATCATGATTTAATAGTCATCTATAACATATATTTTTTTCAATTATATTCATTCATAGCAAGCTAAGTAGTTAATTATTCGAAGTAGTCAAGTAGTAATAATTTTAATCGAGATCAATTGTCTGCCAATGCAAATTTATTAAGGATAACATTTTCAATAAAAAATTTGCATTGCAAGAGGTTGCGGGCGATTTTGAGAAAGCTGTTTGGCAGCAGTGCAGGAACTATTCCCAGGTGTGACTATTAAATTAGCTTCGATTTAGGTTTAGACAGCTGAGTTACCGTTCATTCCTTTTTCCTATTGGTCAAATGCTATTAATCGATTTATCATTTTTCTTTTCTTTTCTGCCAAATTGGTTGACGTTGCCAAACTAACCAAAAATAGTACCTTTTTGTTACCTGTGCGTCCTGTATACTTGTAATTAATGGCTGTCAAGTGTAAAACTTCGAAATTAATATGAATTACCTTTTAAATTTTGTCATGTTTGATGACTGTGACGCAGATCTTGGCTCAGTGGCAATTCAAATGTGGCTCAATCAAACATCACTTTTACGTTTGTGCATGGTTGAGAGAAAAGAGATCATTGGAACGGATTTTGAGAGAAAAGTGAATTGGTATAGTTAACTTCCTCCATCGCACGGTACCGAGATACCCTAACATTTAGTTTTACAAAAACTTTAGGATGTCACGCTCAACGTTTCAGGTAAAATGGTATTTATATAGTAGTTTCTCAACCTAATCATATGTTGATGGATTACAAAATTAATTATGTGATAGGTTTCTTATTGTATTTTCATTCCAATCACATAGGACATACTAACAGAGTTTGGAGAAGCAGTTGAGATGGGTCAGCGTGGAGAGCATAATGAAGTGCCATTTCAACTAAAATTGTTGGTTTCCGTTTGGTGGTTCGGCAATCAGGAAACCTTTCGTCAAATTGCTGATAGATTTTCCACAACTCAAGGTATAAATAATTTCATGATCGCTTATTGTAGTTATAGTAATGAGCACCGGTGTATTGAACATTTTAAATTAGGAAACGCACATCACATTGTTCGATCAACACTTGTTGTTTTGGGAGAAAGTGCCACCGAATACATTAAGTGGCCGACAGCCGACGAGTTAGACGAAGTAGCAGCTAGAAATGACTTTCCATAAACGATAGGTACTATTTCAGCCCTAGTACTTGGCTTGCGTGGCAATACCGGTTTTTCTATGGTTTTTTAAACCAAGGCATAGGGAAAAACTGGTTCTGCATACTGGTTCTACACCACTTGTTAGCGTAGAACAACGTTTTAAACCAGTATTTTGAACCACTTTAAAACGCAGGCTTAAAACTCTGTTCCGGGCTCCTAATTCCCTTTCAAGGTCTTATTAATACTCTTGCTTTAAAGGAATGAGAATTAAATTATTAATACCCTAGTAGAACGAGATATCTTTTAGATATCTTAAAGACAAAGAGTTATCTACCAGAAACATATCTTATTGATAACTATCTAGTAACCTATTGTCATCTCTTAAAGATATCTTTCTTGAATATCTAATATATATCTTTCTTAGATATCTTAAATATATCTATTATACATCTTTGATAGATATTTTAAATAAATCTTTGAAAATGGTTTTAAATATACTACGCCACTTCTGTTTCACTTTCTCGTATTATTCATTTCTAAATACGAGAACTTGTTTTTTAACGACTGTGAGGATCGAACCTCTGACTAATAGAATGGTAGCCTCACTCGCTAACCACTGTACCAACATGACATATTTGAAACCATAAATAAGAAATATACTTTTTTACCAATGGGATTTATGTTTTAACCAAAGATAATTGATATTATCTGCAACATGTAGGATTCTAGGTAGACGATTTGCGGTTCTCTTGAAATCTTCAGCTGTTCGAAATCTTCAGCAGTTTTGCGTATAGAAATCGTATTATTAGCAAGCTATAAAATCTTGTTGGATTTTGCAAGAGTGCATGCAACCACTTTATTGCAACTAGCCAGTCGTACTATCGAGTTCATATCTAATCCGCCCATCCAAACAGTTAAATTATCCATGCGTGATTAAACTACATTTTAAAAACAACAATGGTCCAATGTTCCTCCTTCGTTGGCTGCCGTTTTCAAATGTTTGCTAGAAACTCAGGACCTCAGTTCCTAGTAGGAGATTTGCAACTTAACCTTAATCTCCAATGTGTTGAAAAAAGTGGTCGAAAGTATATTTTGAAGGATTTTTTTTTTTAAATTTGACATTGTACGATTTCAATGATTTGATTCTAAATAACTTGATACTGGAATTGTTCATTCATTGTGTCTCAATACCCAGACAACACGCTTGGTTTTAATTTGGGAAAAAAGACGTCTTTGTGTGATCGTCTGAATAGGCTGGATAAAAGTCGGCTTTTGGCGGTCTAATTTAGACGCACATTTTTTTATTTGGGATAAAAAAGACGTCGTCTATACCGTCCGAATAGGCTTGATAAAAGACGGCTTTTGGTGGTCTAATTAATGGGTTTCAAACTGGGTTTTTTAACGGTCCAAAAATAATTTTTTTCTGGCCGCAAAGATTATTTAATTGGTCTAAAAAGAGTTTAAATTTGTCTCTATCAGGATTTACTAAAGATTTGTCATTGTAACTTAAGGGAAAAAGTTAAAGTCCGTTTAATACAATCTAAATATATAATTCCTAATTTCACCAAAGAATTTGATAGTGAAGTGGTTAGCGAGGTGGCGGGTGAAAATGAAGGATCAGGGTTCGAGTCTAATTTGGTTCTTTTATTTTTATTTTAGATATCTTACGTAAAATGTTTTTATAAAGATATTTTCTAAATGTTTTATAGATATGATAAACGGGTGATGTTTTTGTATATATTTAAAAGATATCTGTAAGATGCCAACAAAAAAAAGACACCAGAAAGATATGTAGATATCTAAAAGATATCTAAAAGATATCTAAAAGATATCCCGTTCTACTAGGGGAGGAACTTTTAATTTAACGTTAAAATTATTTCTTCTTTTATTGTTACTCGATATTATTCATATACTCCTTTGACCGAACCGGGGTTTGAACCCAAAATGATAGGGGAGACCGGGGCTATGCCCACATAGCACATTTCAGCCGTTGGATGTCCGAATGAGAGCCGATCAGCCAAGGCACAGCCTATCCATCTGCGGCTCTCAAAAGGACGTCCAACGGATGAACCAAACGAACGTCCTTTGGAGGGCCCTATAAGTACAGCCCGTTCATGTTATACAGAAATCCGTAATAGGACTTAACAATTATCAAGCAACCAAATATGTCGTTTTAACACTTAGATGAGAATTAATGAAAAATTCACCGAAAAATATTGATTACAAAACACTTTTTGAACCAAAACATGGTACGGAAAATTTATATTTTAAAAATAGAAATTAGACTTTAGAGAGGTTCACGGTATTTGTAGAGAAACAGTGCAAACCATGAGGGAGGAATGAAGTAGGCGTAACTATGCCTGAGGAAAAACTGACATCGTCCCAAGCATTTCCTCGAGTTGTTCCTCCTTCGATCACGATCCACTCTATGGGAATGTGATGAAGAAATCAAAAATAATTTGGGCGTAAAAAAACGCCAGTAAATGATGCTCCTATTCGGTTAGGGAATAAGCACATACACTCTATAGCAATGACAAATGTAGAAATATTTGGAAATTTGTAATACTTAAGTTAAAATCTACTGATACAGTTTTTAATGGCACCAAAATAAAGCTAAATTTATTCGAGAGAACCAGTGAACATCAGAACTCTTTTCGACCTTCAGCGAGTCAGTCAGTCTCCTCAACATTATAACAGTGCTATCCCAGACAACACGCCTGGTTTTATTTGGGACAAAAGACGTTGTTTGCGCGACCGTCCGATAAAAGACTGCTTTTGTCAGTCTAATAAATGAGTCCCAATCTGGGTTTTTAAGGGTCCGAATCGGACCCTTAAAAACTAAGATAAAAATAAGATAAGATTGGGGTTTAAAAAAAAGTTTAAAAAAGTTATTTTCGGAACTGCAATGATGTTTATTATGCAATGATTATTTAATTGGGTAAAAAAAAGAGTTTCAAACTTTTCTCTATCGGGATTTTACAATGATTTATCATTTTCCGTAGCTTGGGGAAAAAGATTAAAGTCTGATAGATATAATGTCAATGTATAATTATTTGTTCATTAATAATAACGTTAAGCAGATAATTTGGTTAGCAAGCTGGCTTTGAAACACAAAGGTTCATTGTTCGAATCTGGTAGTGGCCAACAAAGTAGTATACTGAGGGAAGGTAGTAAACATTATTCTCAACAAGATGAAATTTTATCCTGAGTATGTCTGTTTCGGATGTTAGTAGAACATCCTGTGGCGTTGGCTAGGGCGGACAAAAATAAAAAAAGGACATCCTTTGGATCTCCGTTTCGGCTGTTGGGATGTTCTTAGGCTCTCCAACTAACATCCAAAGGATAGGACAAATGTCCGAAATTGACATCTTTTGGACATCCACCGGACTGACTTGTGTTATGTGGGTGTGGGACACTTTTTGTTTTTCCGCTGCCAAATTTGTTTAACGATAAATTAAGAAAAAAAAAGTATAGGAATGATTCCCTGTTATTTGTTTATGTTTGGTAATTTTTGTTAATTTTTTCTTAAATGTAAGTGTAAGTTATTCAATAAAATGTAAAGAGGAAAAAAAACAGAGTTAAATGGGACAGAGGCAGGGGCCAGCATTTTTCTCTGCAACGGCTGAATTATGTTTATTGAAAGAACCACTGGTAAAAAGGAAATTTCTTTCTCTTTTAGAAGTGCTGTCTCTTAATTTATTATATGAAGTATAAGTTGAGATAATATTAAAAAAAGTAAAGATGTCAATGAAAATATTTTTCAAACTCCCATTTAGTACCTGCCTTCAGTGAATTTTTCGTTCCGTTGGTTTTCGCCCCTTTTAAACCCTTTCTTTTGAGGGAAAAAAGGGTTCCCTCAACGCTCGTTATAATAAGGGGATTAGGTTTTCAGTTACCGTTCTTTACTCAGATATAAACCAGTTCATTTCACCGTTTTTTTTTGTTTCTTTTCCTTTCTTCCGTCGGCAAAATATAAAGAATTTTAAGAAGCTTCACTTTCTCTTAATTCGCGCACGCTCTTAAAAATAGCGGCGCTTTGTTATGTTTTTTATCAAGTCTTTTCCCATCATTAGTTTCAAAGAAAGCTTACCGACCCACCACCCACTTTGCCAGCGGCGAGTGAAAACTCCCGACCTAATTCCTAAATATCCTACTTGAAATACACGTCTTCACTTCACCTATTTTATAACACTAAATAGCTCAGTGGTTAGCGATGAAAGCCACTGATTCAAAGCAGTAGCATTCCAAGTTCAATTCCCGATTCGGTTTCAAAAGTATATGGAATGTATTGGGTAACCATGAAAGAAGAGATACATTTAATGCAAAATTAATCCTCGTCCCTTTATAGCGAGAGTATTAATAAAACCATGAAAGGGAATTAGCAACCCGGAAAAGAAATTTAAGCCTACGTTTCAAAGTGGGTCAAAATACGTGTAACCAGTATGCAGAACCAGTTTTCCCCTATGCCCTGGTTAAAAAACCATAGAAAAACCGGTATTTCCACGCGAGCCAAGTACTTGGGACCGCTCGGAAATCTAAAACATCTGTCAACATCCAAGCCGTGTGTGATTAATTAAAAATATTTTTGGACGTGAGCATCGGATGGCCTGGATCTATGCACGATGCACGGATATACAACATGTCGTCACTCGCCCGAGTAATACACGAAAAATTAGCTGGAACGAATTATTACATTTTAGGAGATTCGGCATATTCTTCAGTCTTGGAGTCCGCCTTTTGAAACCTTATCGAAACAATGGGTTTTTTAACGAGGTATGTGTACTTTTATCGAAATACATTCGTAAACTTATTTAACTATTAAAGAACTACTATAATTTACAGGCCCAGATTAACTTTAATCATTGCCACAGCCAACAACGATCTTCGATAGAAATTGCTTTCATGTTTTTAAAGGGAAAATGGAGGCAACTCAAGTTTCTTTCTCCCGATAAAAGACTGCTTTTGTCAGTCTAATTAATGAGTCCCAATCTGGGTTTTTAAGGGTCCAAAAATAACTTTTTTTGTTGTGCAATGATGTTTATTTATGCAATGATTATTTAATTGGGTAAAAAAAGAGTTTCAAACTTTTCTCTATCTGGATTTTACAATGATTTATCATTTACCGTAGCTTGGGAAAAAAGTTTAAAGTCTGATAGATATAATTTTCATATATAATTTGTTCCTTATTATTAGGAACAAATTAGTCTAGCTGCTTAATGGTTAGCAAGCTGGCTACACAATAAAGGTTCAGTGTTCGAATCTTAAATGTATAAAAAGCTATGTGATAAGCGAGTTTCGTCCATAGGGTAACACGGGTGGCGCAAAAGTGATCATACTAATGGAGCCACTTTTATAGGCCTATAAAATAGGCGACAAAATCTGAAAAAAATTACAGACAAAAGAAAAGAGATGAAATTACATAAATTCCAAGTTTCGTGCATTTATGTCATCCGATAAACCAACTTGGAAAATGCACGCCGCCTTATGGAACGGCGCGGGGTGATCGGATATTTATGGAGGGGACTGTATATCTATCGGACTTCAACTTTTTTTCCCAAGTTACAGTAAATGACAAATCATTAGAAAATCCCGATAGAGAGAAGTTTTAAATTTTTTTTTTACCCAATTAAATACTCATTGCAGCCCAACAGAAAACTTATTTTTTGACCCTTAAAAACAGATTAGGACTCATTGATTAGAGTGCCAAAAGCCGTCTTTTATCAAGACGGAGCTAAATCTTGAATAAATTTAACTTTATTTTGGTGCCATTAAAAACTCTGTCAGTAAATTTTATCTTCAGTATTACAAGTTTCCAAATATTTCTACATTTTTCAATGCTAAAGAGTGTATGTGTTTCCCTAACCGAATAGGAGCATCATTTACTGGAGTTTTTCACGCCCAAAGTATGTTCGATTTCTTCATCACATTCACATATAGGCATGCACAGCAGAAAATTGAGTCAATCTTCAACACCCCACGCAACGAGACGATCATAGGTGGTGATATGAACGCACACTCGGAACTATGGGAAGAAGGAAGACCTGAAAATACAAATGGAAAAACAATTAGTGAATATTTAATAAGTGAACCCAACCGCATTCTTGTTACACCGAAAAACCTAGGAACCCGACCCAGCAACAACAGCTCCGTAAACTCAACAATCGACCTTACTATAGCATCACCCGTACTAGCCCCATCAATGACTATCCACACCGGCCCCTATTGGAGTAGTGACCACCTACCCGTCATTATCAATGTCAACCTCGACATATCCCCTCCGAACATACCAAACCCTAACTGGAAATTTACAGATGAAAAATGGGATGAATGGAATGAAATTGTGTCAAAATCACTCACTGATAACAATCTCAGGGATGCAAGCTCCCCAGAAGAAGCCTACCCTCGTAGAACGATATATCTTTTAGATATCTTTTAGATATCTATATAACTTTCTGCTGTCTTTTTTTTTGTAGGCATCTTACAGATATCTTTTAAATATATACAAAAACATCACCCGTTTATCATATCTATAAAACATTTAAAAAATATCTTTATAAAAACATTTTACGTAAGATATCTAAAATAAAAATAAAAGAACCAAAATGGATTCGAAACATGATCCTGAAAAAAATGATTAACAATAGAATAAAATGGTACTTAGATAAACACACATTCCTACCCAAAATCCAGACTGGATTCCGACGAGGATGCACCACTTCAGACAACCTCATCCAATTAGATGCAGCCATTAAAAGTGGATTCAACCAAAACCACCCCACATCAGCTATCTTTCTCGACCTCGCCAAAGCGTATGACGACACCTGGATCACGGGCCTGCTCTACAAAATCACCAAACTGAAAATCAGAGGCACAACATTAAAATGGCTCAACAACTTCCTCACGAATAGATCAATAAACGTCAAATTAGAAAATGCCATATCAAACACCCGTACTCTACACAAAGGAGTCCCCCAAGGCGGTGTCCTCAGCCCCCTTCTCTTTAACATCATGATGTCCGATATTCCGCAGCCTGGACCACGAGACAAACTTTCCCTTTTCGCTGATGACATTGCTATCTACACAACAACACCTTCAAAACCGGAAGCCCAACCCATTCTCCAAAGGTATCTGAACAAAATTGAACATTGGGCAACTACCTGGAAATTTAAATTCTCTGTCCCGAAATGCGCCATCATTAGTTTCTCAAGAAAAAGATCAATTGAAACAGACCCAGTTATCTAAATCAACGGAACCCGGATTATCCCTGTCAACCAATACAAATATCTAGGTATAATCCTAGATTCCAAGCTAAACTGGGATGCCCACACCAACCATATCCTACACAGCATCAATAGGAAAGCCAACCTACTAAAACTTCTGATGTCCGGCAAATCTACACTCAATACAGACTTATTAATCAGAACTTATAAAGCCCTTATACGCAGCAAAATCGACTATGGCTCTATCGTCCTGTCATCCATGAATAAATCTAAGCTCCTGAAACTAGAACAAACCCAAAACACTATACTACGCAACATCCTTGGATGTCTTAAATCCACCCCTACTGCCCTTATCTACATCGAATCCGGACTCACACCAATAAAACACAGGAGGGACCTGCTCAGCTCCAGATACCTCATGAAACTGAATGAGTATAAAAATAAATGTAATAAAAAAGTGGCAAGAAACAACCCACAACTTACTCGAGAATTATTCAGGAGATTCACTGAAAATACAGCAGACTCAGCCCTCTCCGTATTCACAGATGGATCGTGTCACCAACTTGAAAAAGTTTCATCTTGCGCTTTCTTCATCCCTAAATTACAAGAAAGAAAAGCATGGGTATTAGAAAACTACACTACTAGCTTCAACGCTTAACTAGCAGCAATCCAACAATCACTCAATTTTGTTTACCCACTCGACTGGGAAGATATTGTCACGAGAATCCGGGTGTGACGAAGTAAGACTAGTAATGAGACTCGGGTAGGCAACTAATGTATTTTACTCAACAAACAACCTACTACAATGCGTGAGCCAGACTGAACCCTGAGCCTACAGTGCTCAGGGTTTTTAAAGAGAAGAGCGTCACCTTGTTACGGGATGACGCGGGAAGTAAATAAGAGAAGATGGTCATCTAGATAAGGTCTAGATGACCGCCAGGCTCCTTTACCCCCTTTGGAGGGTAAATGAGAAAGCAGTACGGCACGAGGAATCCATTTACACGTGTGTGTCCCTTGGATTCCTCGATGCCTGACAACAAGAACAAAGAAACTCAAAGTAACTATAAGTAAGAGAAGAGCTTCCATATAATCGCGACAATATTATAATCATAACTGACTCCAAGTCAGCAATTCAAGCCGTCACACACTTTAAATGGGAAGCCAGCTCACTAATTCCTGAAATCATTGAATTAATAAAAAACTTAAAATCAGCAGGAACGCAAGTCACCTTTCTCTGGATCCCAAGCCACTCATGAATATATGGTAACGAAATTGCCGACGAACTAGCAAATAAGACCAGAACTGATCCAGATGGCTTGACGATAGCTTACACCTCCAACATTAAAGAAAGCCTTTCAAAACTTAAAGACAGACATAAACAAGAAACATTTATCAAAATAAAGGCACTATCAACGAACCTGGCGCCGACAAACCGAACAGATATGAAAATATTACCTTGGCTCACCCACAAGAAAAGATATATCCAAGTAGCCCTTCTAAGGCTTAGATGTGGTCACAACAAACTCAACTACTTCACCAACAAATGGAAATCTTGAAATCTCACCGTACTGTTCAAGTGGCTGCCAAGAAATTGAAAACAACACTCACATCCTCATCGAATGTCCACAAAGCGCGAGCGCGAGAAACCCACTGATAGACTTCCTTGTATCACAGAAGCTCCCCCTGGACGTACCAACAATAACAGGACTCAACTACTCTATCCCTAACCCATACAGAACATAAACCGATTTTAGACGTCTAATTCAAGTTTTTCAAGACTGGTCAATGCCACTTTAATTCATCTTGAAAGGAAGCATCTCCGACTTTAAGACGAGTTCTAACGGTCTTAATGTCCGTATATTTCTGATCCAAAGGTAAAGAATATATCTATATTGACAAAAGACCGTGCCTAGAGTCGAACACTGGACCTTCATGTTAACTCGCTAGCTTGCTAACCACTACGCTATCTAGTTCGTTATATACTTCAGAAATTATATAAAAAGATTATATCAAACGGACTTTAACTTTTTTCCTTAAGTTACAGTAAATGATAAATCTAAAAAAACCTTATAGAGACAAATTTTAAACTCTTTTAAGATCACATAAAGAGTTCTTATATCCGCTTTATATTGATGTATTAAGATCGATATAAACGTCAACAAAAATCGGTTAATATCAAGCTATAAATGGTTTTATTTGTAATATCTTGTTGGCATCTTGAATAGATATAACTTAAAACCGCCTAAATTTGATCTCGTCTAGGAGGTCTTGGAATGATGAACTATAACGATGTAGATATATAACGAACTAGATAGCGTAGTGGCCGACATTCGACGGCTGAACTTTGCTATGTGGGAACCGACCTAACTTTTGTCTACTTTGGACAAAACCCTGATTTTACATGGGATAACGGAATGCTACCTTCTTTTGTTTTCCCCTACAGTGCAGTTCGTCGACTGGTTTGACATTTGCATTTGTTTTAAATTCATTTTCCTATTATTATTTTTTTTTCTGAATCGAAATTTAATGCAAATTTAAAAAAGAGTAGGAAAACTATTGCGTGTAAGAAAAGGAATTGGTTGGAAAGAAATTGATAAAAATATTTTATTTAGGTAGAACAGTAGGCTTCTAAAAAGAGAAAGAAAGGTTAAGTGTAAAAGACCAGAATCATTTTCAAAAGTAGCCTAAACAATTTATAATAAACGTTTATTAATAAGAAAATAGACTAACAATTGTGCTCATTGAAAAGAAAACGTGTAATTTACTATTTCTTTTAGTATTTCATTTGGTGTTATAGGCTCACAAAATTTCTGAAACGTAGCTATAAAAGAATGCTACTACAGGTAAAATATTCACAATTATGTACACTAAAAAACACATTCATTAATATCAAAGCTTCTTTACATCATTTTCAGACAGGGAAAACAATTTTACTTTAAGGATTCATTTCTTGAATCATGATGGTGAAATGCTTGTAAGCGTGTTCCCTCTTGACAAACAGAAATTGTATGTTGTGTGTTGGTGTGAGGTATTCGTAATAACGTGATGTACAGCTTACAGTTAATGATAATATACTAGGTTCTTACAGAATATACAGATTATTGTTGGTGTTCTTTTCTTGTGAATAGCAAGGCTCACACATTCCTATTGTGTTTTGTTTGTTAGCATAAACCTGTTGGTTATTTTTCCCATAAAGTATGTTAATACCACGATATAAAATAGACAGGTAGAGCAACTCAGAGAGGGAGATAGGGCTTAAAACCAACTACAAACTCGTAGAGGTTTTTTCGGCGTTGCCATTTGACTTAACTTTAGTAAAAGTAAAATTTTCTGCCTAGCCTTAGTGGGAAATGACTTTTAGCGCTATAAATATCAAACGGTAGCATATATTTACACAAACTCTTCGAAATTTATTGATAAATATATTAACCTTTAACTTAAGACCATTAACAGATTTTTACTACATTTAGTTTGTAAATTATGATTTTCTAAAGATTTGAATCGGCTCTTGGCCAATAGCAGCAAAGTTGTCCCTGAGGAGGGGTCTGTATCTAGCAGACTTTTGTTTTGTTATGTTTACTTTTTGGGGGGGACAACTTTGCTGCTATTGGCCAAGAGCCGATTGAAATCTTTAGAAAATCATAATTTACAAATTAAAAGTAGTAAAAATCTAGTAATGGTCTTAAATTAAAGGTTAGTATATTTATCAATAAATTTCGAAGAGTTTGTGTAAATATATGCTACTGTTCGATATTTATAGCGCTAAAAGTCATTTCCCACTAAGGCTAGGCAGAAAATTTTACTTTTACTAAAGTTAAGTCAAATGGCAACGCCGAAAAACCCTCTACGAGTTTGTAGTTGGTCACGTGACCCGAGTTGCTCTACCTGTCTATTTTATATCGTGTTAATACAGTCGCGGCTGAAAGTTTGTATACCTTGTGCTCAAATACCCGCCTTTTTACTTTGTATTGTCGGATATTCTAGTGTTATTTGTTCGAATCTTTCTTTCTTACCCAAACCCCTTTACCCCATATTTCCTTAAATACTATCCGACAATACAAATTTAAAAGGCGGGTATTTGAGCACAAGGTATACAAACTCTCAGCCGCGACTGTATATAGCATTTAGCAAGAAAACTTAATAAATCATGTAGTGAAGCAGTTGCAAGTATAACTCAAGTTTGCAATTGTCTTCAAACAAATTGTTGATTCATGCAAATATAAATAATTGAATGTACTAATGAAACCAATTTCATTCATGAAGTTAATGAAAATGTGAAGTCATCAAGTCGAATGATTTGATTCCAATTTTTCAAAGGTTATTTAATTATACTTTAGAAAACTATAAGTATTCATATTCTGTTCAAGTTTACAAGATTCCTTCGGTAATGTCCTTCGGGGATTTTTAGTTAATCGATAAGATACCAAATTTATTTATCCACATAATTTATATTCCATGTTAAGTCGACTGGAAAACATGCAAAATGTAAGGCAAATGCTGGTAAACTATGATGGGTTGTCGAACAAATAGCTTGATGAATGTTTTTTTCAAGAACTTTATGGCTATCAACAATATGAATATCCGTTCAAAATATTTACAGGAAATTTTTTAATTTACTTCCAAAAACATTGAAGTGAAATTTAAAATGCCTGTTTGATGCCGTTTGATACCAGTGTTTTACACCGGTGTTACATCCACTTTTTTGCGTGATAGGACAGGTTTTTACATGGGAATTTATAACTATTTTATTTTAGTTGTTTTTTGGTTTGTTACACTGGTTTAATTCCAGAGTTGCACTAGGGCCATTCTCGTATTAATTTCATTTTTTTATTTTCTTTTATTGTGCTATTAAAGTTAATATCTTTTACCGGGACGTAGTCACAGGACCCCCTCGACACAAGATTTCGGTATATGTCGACATAAGACCCCCCCACCCCGTCACAAGACCCCCGATAAAAATTTTATTTAATTTGTAGGGCGACATAAGTTCTCTGAGGGTCGACACAAGACCCCCGAATAAAATTGTTATGGAAAACCCCGTCATAAGACCCCAAAACAATTTTTAAAAAATTTAAACAGCAGCGACTTATGACCCTCCCATGTCGACGCAAGACCCCCTCATGTCGACGTAAGACCCCCAATATTTTATAATATCAATTTGGCACCCCGACGCAAGACCCATCAGATTTAAAAAATCAAAATACGGCTCCGACACAAGACCCCCATCACATTTTTTTGCAATTATGGGCACTGTTCCAACATTTAGTAGTAGTTCACTTCAGACAGCACAAATAAGCTTAAACTAAATCAATTCATTATCTGTGTAGGTATGTATTGTACAAATCAATCTTTGTTTTTGAAATCGCAATTGGCAAAAAGAAACAGCTTGGGATATAAAGAAAAAATCAAAAAAACATATTTACAATCGCTGTTACATGACTGTTGCAGAAATAACAGTTACTTATCATTATTCTGCTACCCTCCGGAATTCGATGAACTTTTGGGGCACAAATGCGATATACAACATGGACCGCATGGAACAAACAGGGCTCCTCGACGGTTAGTCGCACACACCGGGCATAATAGCAAGTCTTCTACAGGTGGAATAGGTAGTACGGGAAGGTCAAGCACTTGTGGAACTGGAGCTACAGAAAGAGCATTAGGAAGATTAGCCGGAAGATCAGCAGGTAGAGCAGCAGGAAGAGCAGCTGGAACGGCCTCAGCAACATCGACAGGAACGACCAAAGCACGAGCCCTTGGCCTGCCTCGAGGTCTTTAAACAGGATGATCAATGATATCATTTTGGGGACGAGCTGGGGCTGCTGGGCGTCCACGATGTGGCCTGACAATGATGGCTGCATCTCCAAGTCTCGCAGGTGGATGACGGAGACGGAGCGGGTTTTGGCGTCTTACTACCATATTCCCACCGTCTCCTTGCTGCTGAACTGGAAGATCTTCTCTCTGCTCCGCTGGAGGATCTTCTCTCTGTTCTGCTGGAGGATCTTCCAGCTGCTCAACTGGTTGTTGTTGTGCTACAGGATTGGTTGCTGCTCTTCGAACGCGGGTGGGTACGTAAATAAATAAAATTGAACTGGTTATCTTACAGTTTTTTGAAGAATGTTTAAAAATTGTTCTTACTCTATCAGGCTCGAACATTGATGACGTTAACTGCAGAAATTCATAATCTTGCAACCGGTTAGCCTGCAGATCTTGAGTTAGTCTGGCAATCCTTGCATCTCTACGACGATTTTTGGCAGTTTGAGGGCGAGCAGTTTCCTGACCGGCCTGTTCAGCTTGTAAGTCCCTTGTCCAGCTGGCATCGCAGTCTTGAAGATGGCCTGAATAGTAAAGGAATAGATCAGGTGCACTACGCGTACCCTACTGGGTTTGTGAATGCACTCCGCATGCTGCCCCCTGCTGGGACCCCTGAGAAGTAGATTTCCCATTGACTTACTGTGAAGAAGTAAAAGTGAAAGTGTTTTATCAACTTTAAAATCTAAACTTGTGCTGTGTTCATGTGTAAAACCATACTACAATACGGAGCTTTAAACGAGGTATCTATTGATATATATTTCATTGGTATTTAGTTGTAGAAAATAGCTCAATTTAAATGTTTAACGGCATTTTCGGTCAATATCTCGACGAAATCCCTCCAAAGTGGGCGGATTTTTCGGTTTGAGTTCGGTTTTTCGGTTTGGACCGCCCACAATTTGGGCGGATTTTCCACAGTTTGGTCGAGAAATTGACCGAAAATGCCGTTAAACATTTAAATTGAGCTATTTTCTACAACTAAATACCAATAAAATATATATCAATAGATACCTCGTTTAAAGCTCCGTATTTTAGTATGGTTTTACACATGAACACAGCACAAGTTTAGATTTTAAAGTTGATAAAACACTTTCACTTTTACTTCTTCACAGTAAGTCAATGGGAAATCTACTTCTCAGGGGTCCCAGCAGGGGGCAGAATGCGGAGTGCATTCACAAACCCAGTAGGGTACGCGTAGTGCACCTGATCTATAAATGAGTATTAAATTTTAAACTATGGAATTTTTATTCTTACGAATAAACGACCAAAAGTTTGATCTATTCCCTCCGCAACGTGCGTTGAACCAACGGTTGAATGACTCCACGTTGTTGTTGGTCCTCCAGGTATCACCGTGGACGGAAAATCGTTGTGGCCCCTGTACAGTGAACCAGTAACCTCCCATGTACTGGTACAGCTGCAAAATCATCGCCCTTATTTCCGGAGCCTCAGAAAGGAGAGCATCGGCGTTTCTCTGCTGAATTTCCTGGAATTAAAGTATAATTTAATGTTAAATTGAAACAATAAATTTCAAAACTAAAGTAGTAACTTACTTGAAAGGCTTGATTGGCTCTTTCAGCTGGCAGCAAAGCGAGCGCGATCAATAGCTGTACAATCCTTTTCACTGTAGCGTTGGTCTTGTAAAGCGCCTGCAACCCGATTTCACATGCCTTTCGGTAAATGGCCTGTAAACACGTGATTAAGAGTGTTAAGTTAGTGAGTAAGAGTCGTGGTAATATTTGAAAGTGTTATTTTATCTTACTTGTCCAAAGTGAAACCAGCAACCTCTTGATCGGGCCAAGGGGAACGCTCGGTGCATGGATCCTAGTATGGCTTCCTCGAAATCCGAAACACACAGTTCAACTTGTAACCCCTCACCAGGGACTGTTTCACGGACAACTTCTAGGAACCTCTGCATTACCAAGTTGTAAAGTTCGGCCGTTTTCTCGGTCATCAGAACATAAGCTACTGGAAAAGCCTGTGTTAAAGTATGAAATATTTAGAAAAAAAATATAATATGGATAAAGTTAGAATTGTTACCCTGCCGTACGCCATAACTTGAATCGTGAGGAGCTGGTAGAAAAGATCAGGAACTACTTGAAAAGTTCCGTCGGCATGGATTTCTTTAGTTGTTCGTATCAGTGGTAAAATTGCCATTGAAATAAACATGAAGGCTGTGCCAGTCGCCGTCGAAAGTCGGCCCTTGAAGAATTCGGCTTCGCCATTCAAGGTTCGTCTGTTAAGAAATAAATTGAAATTCTAGTTCAAACTTATCACATTCAATCAATATACCGATAGGTTGGCGAATCGTTTAATAGAGCTTCCACTTCATCTAACAAATGGGGAATTGGCGGTTGAACTCGGCGTTTCGATCGCTGCATCGCCCTTTCTAACGCAGGATTGTAGCCGATTACAGCGTCTGGATGTCTGAAAAATCATTTAAACTATTAATTTGATAGCTACATGAAATTAAAAATATAAAAAATAATACCTCTGTCTAACGCTCTCAAAAATTGCTTTAGGTCATTCAGGTTGGGTCGCAGCCTGTTCCTTGCACTCAGTACGAACAGCAAGTCTCCTAATTTCTTCCTCCTCACTTGGGTGATTGTGCTCTCCAGTCATCCTGTAAGAATCACCAGTCTGGTTCAATCTTGCCAAACATCCAGTGTGACTTAGTTTGCTTTTAGGGCAACGATAAGTCCTGAAGATAAAAAATGTGTTTACTTGAAAAGGAATGTTAGACGAAAAAATAATTACACTACCTCTCTTTGTACAAATGGAACAGATAATTGTCTTCCGATTTGTAAATAAAGCTCCCATGGCGGCTACCAGCAATGCGCTCTACGGCAATATCCATCCAAAAGACCGAGAGTGGATGTTGATACGGCAAAGAAGCAACTGGAAATGATCTGAACTTACAAATTTCTTCGACTCTTATATATGAAAGACAATGTTTTTCAACCTGCCGCAGCCATTCAGAGAGCCGCAATAGAAATATTGAAACAAGCTAGTTGATCCCATTTTCACCCCTCTTACGGCATGATCAATGTCCTTCTACGGGGAACTCCTCATGTACAGAGGATTCTCTTTCCCCAAGGGGGGCATGTAAGAGGAAACCCTTTTCTCCGAAAAGGTAGTGAACAAGTGAGGTGAGAGGAATATCAGTGATATCCTCCCGACTGGAGAGTTAAAAGAGATAAGATTTTAAAGACACAACAATCTGCAAGCAAAAAGAAATGTGTGAGTAAAGAACTTCATAAATGTATTATTTACGTGTTTCACACCAGTTGCATGAGTTTGATCCTCATAGTGCCTTCAGATTTTAATATTTTCGGTCTGTTTCTCTATTTTGTAAACATTAGTTTAAAAAGTAATTTCTTGATAAGAACGGAAAACAAACAAAATAGTTGTTTTAAAAATTCCGCCGTTTGCTTCATTAATAAGATTTCCCGGTTTTATTTCGATTGATTCCAAGCTCCATTAAAACGTAGAATATGCTATAGTAATGTCCTTGATAATCTCGATTCTTCCTTTGATCAACACAATCTAGAAAGCAAACAAAACCAATTAAATTACTAAATATCAAAGGGGATTTGTTTCTAAATTCACTACTAATATGTCAACTTACTGTAGGGTCGTGAATTTTTTTGGGAACCTTTGGGTTGAAGATGAATCCAGGAAATACGAACGTTTTCATTTGACACGAGTTGCTGAGCGTTTACAGGATCACTTGGCCTAACCTTATAAGCGTTAAATCTCACCGGCTTTTCATGGTCTTCAGGAGGAAAAATATGTTCGACGGCCATAATAGTTTGAAATGTGGCGACTTCACTTCCCATGTTTCCATTTCAAACTAGTCGCCCGGTATCGATTTCTAGCGACTTGGTATTTGATTCCAGAGAGATGGAACTCGAGGCCAGTTTATCGTACCTTATCTCAATGCATCC
This sequence comes from Daphnia galeata, assembly GCA_030770115.1. Taxonomy (NCBI): domain Eukaryota; kingdom Metazoa; phylum Arthropoda; class Branchiopoda; order Diplostraca; family Daphniidae; genus Daphnia; species Daphnia galeata. The sequence goes on along the minus strand of CM061121.1, from coordinate 9,818,040 downwards.
TGCCATCATAATGACCTAAATGAACGTAATAGTATGAAAAACAGACAATCCTTGCGAGTAAATTTTCTTCTTTACCGTAGCAGTATCACGAATTTTCATTAGACATCACAATTTTAGGAAGAAGTTGAAGCAAAGTGACTTCCTAGTCTTTTCCTGACCATTGCCTTGCTCGAACAGTATCCTCGGACAAAGCTAAATGAGAGTTGAACCTAGTCGGTTGTCCAGCAAGATTTTGAAAGATTTTGCTAGGACCCTGTTTCAGTAACGTGCTGTGAAGTTTTCCTAAAATATCAAAATTTACAGTCAAGAAAATTGTTCTTATCACTTACAACCGAAAGCACCTAAGAAATTGTGCGTCGAATGGGGAAGTACGCCAATTAAAAAAAAATTATTTTATGACACCATTAGATAGAGCTCGACGCGCTCTTTCTTTTTCATTAAGGTGTTCCTATACCTTAAAAATCGCGTTAACGAGTTATTCATCCGTAACGCTCGTTTTGCTTCGTTACGTAACAATGACCTGGAAATTCGTCTGCTGTTGGTTTGTAACGAAACTGTGGAAACAAAAAACCTGGAAATTCGTCTGCAAAACAACAGCCTTAGGGGTTTCTCGCGCAATTTAAGGGACTCCCACCAAACAACCCAGAGGGGCCGTTTTTCGGGAGGAGGAGCTTAAGGCGAGCAAAACGAGCGTTACGGATGAATAACTCGTTAACGCGATTTTTAAGGTATAGGAACACCTTAATGAAAAAGAAAGAGCGCGTCGAGCTCTATTTAATGGCGTCATAAAAGAATTTTTTTTAAATTGGCGTACTTCCCCATTCTTTTCAGCGGAATTAAAATCGAGTGTCGATTTAGAAATGGTGATTTCCGATTTCCTTTTTCTCAAGTTCAATTTTACATTGCTCGTTTCCTTAGAGTGAATGAACGTGAAATCGCTGTCTGCAATTTGGGAATGAATTATGTTAAATATTAAGGTAATAAAAAAATCAATTTTTAGTTGCCTTCCTAACGTTAGCTACGCCTTTTGACCCGATGTGATAGCTTTAAGCTGAGATTTCTTCGGTCGACTCCTGGGTGACTTTGGACGAAAATAAATTTGATCTAAATGAAAATACAAAATTTACAGAATAACATGTAGGTTTTATTGATTTTTGAAGAAACTAACCTGATTTCTCATCATTTTTTGTCTGTTTGAGCGTATAACTATTATCAGCTATAACATAATCGATGGTTAAATCCATTTCGACCACCTTTGCACTAATTGAGCGCTTACGGGCTGGTGAGGGTATACACGTACGATTTTTGTTTTCGATCTTTATCTTCCTAAGCACTACGAAAGGGGTGTATATCGCTTAAGTGGAGAATATTGTTGCCTACAATGATATGCTTTGCTTCTTTTAAAATATTGGTTTCAAACATCTTTATATATTCTGTCATGAATCCAGAATTTACTTTAATTTTAGCAAAAATTCACCCAATAAAAATTCAAACACAAACCAAAGGTACATAAATACCTTTTAGAGATAGGCTATATGGTAAACCTTCAATAGTCAGGAAACTGATCCAAAAAAAGGATCAACCTTCACAAATTTTTATAAAAATAAAATTAGTATTAAATGTTGTAAAAATTCTGATGTGAATGTGTGGTGTGATGTTGATGATAGCAAGTATCAAGAGAAGAACAATGATACTGATCCAATGTTACTTCAAATATAGTATTCTTGGCTAATTTAAATTCTGAGCAATTATAGTTAAACTGATGTGCTTCTGTGAATAAACAGATTGGTTCACATCACACTGTCTGAATGAATGAATGAATGAAAACTAAAAATGAGTGTAAAATTGTGATTAACACAAATCGATTCACACAAATGCATCACAAGCAGAACGGAAAACTTAAAAGGGCATATAACCAAATTATCCACAAAACTAGTAAACTCACAACTAAAGGGAATTCTAAATTTCAATTAAAAAATTCTAATTCTGAGCAGGAAGTAAATCAAGTCGACTTTTTTACCTTGCTTTGATCACTTCGTAGTCTGTGCTTTCACCATTGACAACACTAACTTACTTTGTATTAAAACAATCAGCTGATGTTATCTGAAAGGCTCTGTTGCCATGAGATTTGAAAATCGATTTTCACATTTCTGTTTTTACACATCAAATTGTGATGGGGTCTTGCGTCGGATCCGTATTTTAGTTTTTTTTATCAGGGGTCTTGTGTCGGAGCCGTATTTTGATTTTTTAAATCTGAAGGGTCTTGCGTCGGGGTGCCAAATTGATATTATAAAATATTGGGGGTCTTACGTCGACATGAGGGGGTCTTGCGTCGACATGGGAGGGTCATACGTCGCTGCTGTTAAAATTTTTTAAAAATTGTTTTGGGGTCTTATGACGGGGTTTTCCATAACAATTTTATTTGGGGGTCTTGTGTCGACCCTCAGAGAACTTATGTCGCCCTACAAATTAAATAAAATTTTTATCGGGGGTCTTGTGACGGGGTGGGGGGGGGGGGTCTTATGTCGACATATACCGAGATCTTGTGTCGAGGGGGTCCTGTGACGCGCTCCCCTTTTACCATGTTCCGATTAATTTAATCGCAACTCGCGATTTATTACATTATTTTTTATTTTTTTAATCCCGCCGTATTTATTTTTTAATGTGAATTGGAATGTTCCGTCATTCATCATTATTTTCTGAATATCTGATATATTGAGAATTTATAACATAATAATGTCAATTGATCATATGACTTCTCTTAATCACGATTGTCATAGATACACGCATATTCAATATTTATTATTTAAAATTCAAAATTCACCTAGTTTCGCCACTAGATATATAGTTTCCTTATTTAAAAACATGGCTAACGAAAGTAAAGCATTTCGTTCGCTTTTTAAGATAGCATATTATTAAATTATTTAGAATATTTTTGCATTAATAATCTCGAAATAAACTAGTTTAAAAAGTTCATTTTTCAAATAGATGATCTAATGTAGTTGTTTTTGGTAAAACTATATTTTGGTCTGAGGACTAATTGATTTTATTCTTTTTAGCAACTGATTTTGTTGACAAAAACAAAGGTATGCAAATAAAAGTGACAAAACTTTCACTACTCAGCAACCAAACAGATAACGACTCGTTATCTCGTTGTAAGATTCTATCTAGGGTCTTATCTGGTTAAAAGATTCTTATCTATTACCTTGTACCGATTTATTTAATTGGAACCCTTGTTTTACTACATTGTTTTTATTTGTTAAATTCTGATAATTAACTTTTTTATACAACGAATTTTAATGATGCATTATTCATCATCATTTTTTCTTAATGCCAGACATATGGATTATTGCATCAAAACAATATCATTTGATAACATGATATCTTTTAATCATACTTATCAATTGTCATGAGTGAGAGTAAATCCAATAATGAAAAAGTTTAACCACTACATATATAGTTTTCTTATTGAAAAATATGGCTAACGAAAGTAAAGCATTTCGTTCGTTTTTTAAGATAACATATTTTTACCGTATTCAGAATATTTTGCATTAATAATCTCGAAATAAACTAGTTTATAAAGTTCATTTCTCAAAAAAATGATATAGTTTAGTTGTTTTGGTAAAACTATATTTTGGTCTAAGGACTAATTGGTATTGTAACGAGGCTGAGGTGTGTATCAGAGTGTATTCAATGAGACATCAAGTGTATGTGCGAAAGACATCGATTCACTGGCCCCGACTGCTAAGTGGGGGCTCCCTTTTATCCTAGAGTGGTCGGAACTATATGAGCTGTGGCCAGAACTATATGAGCTGCTAATTGGGGCCGGATGGCTACAGGAGACGTCCGGTAGACCGGTCAAACTCCTCGTCGTCCGGTTGGCTAACTTGAGGCTGACTGCAGCTACAGCGTTACAACTCTCCTTTTACTTCGGATCGTCCCGATCCGGATACATTTTTACTACATTCCCCGGACATATTTAGACTATATTATAACTAAATCTGCTGTTTACGGTGTGGCGGACACCTCATCTTCATGCTGCTGGATGCGCTCCTCCAAGGTGGACATCTGGACTGCTAAGAAGTGGTGTTTACTGGCATACTGGCGGTGGATTGACTTCTGGTGAACGTGCCAGGGTCTGTGGCCCGTTCCACCTGCTGTCGTCATCTGGGTCTTCTTCTGGGTCTTTTGTCGGGTCTGCTTTTCTTAAACGGGTTCTGCTGGCCCTCTCCATCTGCTGTCGTCATCTGGGTCTTTTTCTGGGTCTTTTGTCGTGTCTTCTTTTCTTAAACGGGTACTGCTTGCCCGTTCCACCTACTGTCGTCGTTTGGGTCTTTTCTGGGTCTTTTGCCGGGTCTGCTTTTCTTAAACGGGTCTGTGGCCCGTTCCACCTGCTGTCGTCGTCTGGGTCTTCTTCTGGGTCTTTTGTCTGCGTCTGGTTTTCTTAAACGGGTTCTGTGGCCCGTTTCACCTGCTTCTGTTTTCTGAGTCTTTTTCCGGTATTTTGTCGGGTCGGTTTTTTCTTCAACGGGTTCTGCTGGCTCTCCCGATTGGCTGTCGTCATCTGGGTCTTTTTCTGGGTCTTTTGTCGCGTCTTCTTTTCTTAAACGGGTACTGCTTGCCCGTTCCCCCTACTGTCGTCATCCTGGTCTTTTCCTGGGTTTTATCTGGCTCTTTTGGGGGTCTTTCGTTGGGTCGGCTTTTCCTTCACGGGTTCTGCTGGCCCGTTCCACCTGCTGTCGTCCTCCGGGTCTTCTTCTGTGTCTTTTGTCGGGTCTGCTTTTCTTTTGTCGGGTCTACTTTTCTTAAACGGGTCTGTGGCCCGGTCCACCTGCTGGCGTCTTCTGGGTCTTCTTCTGGGTCTTTTGTCGGGTGTGCTTTTCTTGAACGGGTACTGCTTGCCCGTTCCACCTACTGTCGTCTTCTGGGTCCTTTCCTGGGTCTTTTGTCGGGTCTGCTTTTCTTAAACGGGTTCTGTTGGCCCGTTCCGGCTACTGTCGTCATCTGGGTCTTTTGTCGGGTCTACTTTTTTTTAACGGGTTCTGTGGCCCGTTCCACCTACTGTCGTTATCTGGGTCTTTTTCTGGGTCTTTTATCTGGGTCTGCTTTTCTTAAACGGGTTCTGCTGGTCCGTTCCACCTACTGTCGTCGGCTTGTCCTTAAACGGGTCGTGTGGCCCGTTCCCTTGGTTTCCGTCTGTTTCGTCCTCAGCTGGGTCGGCGGGTCGGTTCGGCTTTCTCTTAAACGGGTCCTGTGTCCCGTTCTTTCTCTCTTATCGTATTTTTTGTTTTCTTCTTGGTCGGCGGGTCGGGTCGGCTTTCCCTTAAATGGGTCCTGTCGCCCGTTCCTTCCGTTGTCGTCAGTTTCCTATTCTGCTGGGTTGGCGGGTCGGGTCACCTTTTTTGTCAAACGGTTCCTGTGGTCCGTTCCTTCTGTTGTCGTCATTTTCGTCTTCTGCTGGGTCGGCGGGTCAGGGCTGCTTCCTTGATGGGTTCTGCTGGACCGTTCCTTTTTTTCTGTTTGTTCATCTTCGGCACAGTCGTTGTCTTCTTCTTATCTGTTATCTGGGTCTTTTTCTGGGTCTTTTGTCGGGTCTGCTTTCCTTAAACGGGTTCTGTGGCCCGTTCCACCTGCTGTCGGCATCTGGCTCTTTTTGGGGCCTTTTGTTGGGTCGACTTTTTCTTCACGGGTTCTGTTGGCCCGTTCCACCTGCTTCGTCATCCGGGTCTTCTTCTGGGTCTTTTGTCGGGTCTGCTTTTCTTGGGTCGGCTTTTCCTTAAACGGGTCCTGTGGCCCGTTCCCTTTGTTTTCGTCTGTTTCGTCTTCTGCTGGGTCGGCGGGTCGGGTGGGCTTTCTCTTCAACGGTTCCTGTGTCCTGTTCCTTCTGTTGTCGTCTTTTTCGTCTTTTTCTGGGTCGGCGGGTCGGGTCGGCTTTTCCTTAAACGGGTCCTGTCGCCCGTTCCTTCCGTTGTCGTCTGTTTCGTCTTCTGCTGGGTCGGCGGGTCGGGTCATCTTTTTTTTGTTAAACGGTTCCTGTGGTCCGTTTCTTCTGTTGTCTTCCTTTTCGTCTTTTGCTGGATCGGCGGGTCAGGTCTGCTTTCTTGACGGTTTCTGCTTGCCCGTTCCCCTTTTTTTTCCCCCGTCTGTTCGTTTTCGGCACAGTCGTTGTCTTCTTCTTACGTTTACACCTCGGTCCTCTTTTCTTCTGCTGATCTCTTGCTCTTTAACGTTTATACTTCTGAACTGATCGTCTTTTTTGCATCTCCACCATGTAACGAGGCTGAGGTGTGTATCAGAGTGTATTCAATGAGACATCAAGTGTATGTGCGAAAGACATCGATTCACTGGCCCCGACTGCTAAGTTGGGGCTCCCTTTTATCCTAGAGTGGTCGGAACTATATGAGCTGCGGCCGGAACTATATGAGCTGCTAATTGGGGCCGGATGGCTACAGGAGACGTCCGGTAGACCTGTCAAACTCCTCGTCGTCCGGTTGGCTAACTTGAGGCTGACTGCAGCTACAGCGTTACAATATCATTCATTCTGGCAACTAATTTTGTTGACAGAAACGAGGTTATGCAAATAAAAGCAACAACAATTTCACTTACTAGGATTCGGCAACCAACTAGATAACCAGTACGCAAATGAAATAAAGTAACTGTCAAAAAACAAACTGAAAATACGACGGTGACCTCCGCAAAATTATGATAGAATTTCGTACAAAATTTGGCGACGATTAGTCAAGCAGGGAAAAAAACGTATACCAACAAACATATTGGACTTTTTTGTGCACAGTAAACCCTCTGAATTCTACCCAAATACCCTACCCCCTATACCATACCCCCTGTATATATTCTTTAAGGACCTTCGTATATATATACCCTCAGGTATACTTTATAAGAAAAGTATTTCATTTAAAAAATACTCTCATTATTAAATTTTAAGTTCGAATATTACTTAAAATATGAATGGATCGGAAAAATACGTCTAAATGGAATAGATGATAAAGTAAAAAGCGTTGAAACATCAGACAAATAAAAGGTGCTTTTTGTTAACAACTTGGATTTCAAGGAATTTATTGGTTGTTTGCAACGCCAGCATACACATATATTACGAATAATTAGGGTGTACCAAAAAAACCCGAAGGCGTACCTGGCCAGGGTCTTGTGGATTGAAAAAAAAAACACTTGGCCTCCGAGTACTTTGAGTGTTGTACTGTGTTTTCATGCAGTCTATTCGAACGAATAACGAAATGAGGGTTGGCATACGAGATTACACAAGCTAGCAGGGCTAATAAATCAAAGTGGCATGAATTTGTATTCCTTGATTGAATTGTTGCATCACGACGAAAGCTCACTAGATCTAAATCTGAAGTGGTTATTTCAACATCGAACATTACGCCGATAGAGGGTGGGTTCTCGCCATGTTAATTCTAAGATTTTAGACTTCTGGGTGTCTTACAATGATATAGCGACATGCGATTTTCAACTATGGATTTACTTGTAAAACTCTCCAAAGTACATTGTGCAAAATTTTATCTTTAACAAATATTAATAACGAAATAGTGGAACCAGATGACTGCAATTTTGATAATTAATTTATTTTAAGGTGTATTTTCAGTGTTGTATAAATGGGTGTATGACGTTCAGACCCATCAGTCATTCAGGTCCCAGTCATTCAGGCTCACTTTTTTGGAGGCCTGAAATATTTTCCGTTCAGGCCGACTTTTCGCGCAATTCAGACACAAACTTTTAATTGCCTTTTTAAATGTACTTTTTAAATTGCCTGTATATGACAGAAAATAAATTTACGAAGGTTCAATTCCATGATATTTTTTATTTCTTTTTGTTTTTCTTTTCTATCATCTGTGCTTTGAGAAATGAAAACATTACAAATTAAAAAGAGTGTTACAACTATAACTATAAAAGAGGGTTATTATTTTTGAAAATTTGGCAACCAATAATGTCTTTTTAAAGTCATGTTTCTAGATTGAATGTTATTCATCGATTCTAATTTATCATGGATACTCCTTGCTGTATTTGTGAACTCGATCTTGATTAGTGGTCGTAGACCACAGTTTATAAAATGATTTTATAAACTGTGGCACGTTAAAAAACCGCTGCACGACACCGTCAGCGGTTTTTTTCACCGTCAGTGTATGCCAAACTTCATTTCAAGCACGGAATATGTCAGCACTGATTACAGACAGCAAAACCTGGGAAACCTGCCGCGAATTGATGAGCCTCTATCTGCTTCCAGCCGATAAAATTCGGAAGAAGTTTTATAGTATTGCTTCTAAAGCCACCAACAACCTTATGTTGCTTTTCTGCAATTACATTGAGACCACTTATATAAAAAACACTATTTGGCCCTTAGAGAACTGGTCCATGTTTATGCAACATGTGCGCACTTACAATAACGTTGAAGGAACCCACAACAACCTTAAAGTTGTGGCTGGTAAATAATGTATTTAAAATTAAATGTGTGACATTTATTTTATTCTATTTATATTTTAGGACCTGCATCGATCAACCACACCAATTTGTTGTGTAAAATGAGAGAGGAGGAGGACAAAATTGGTATGACAGCGAAACTGCCGTCCAAGAAAAAGGCTCTAAAGAAGCTTAACAAAAACGCGGAGTCAAAACAGCGCCAACTTACGGTTCTGTGGATAGCGTAGAACCGAGCCGACAATTCCTCGTCCTCAAGGAAACTTCTGGCGGAGCTGGGAAAAGTTACGAGTAAGCATTGAAAAGTTCAATTAAGAGAGATCATTGGCGAGAAGGTTTAAGATTCAGATTGATAATTTGATATAAGAATAAAATGCAAAAATGATGAATAGATGATGAATTAACTTTTTAAAAGGCATGTTTTGTATTCTATATGTTTAATTTTTATATTTTAAAAGTGGGCCTGAATGACTGGGTCTGAATGTCGGACACCCGTATAAATTGTCGATATCTCAAAACTTATAATTATAGAATACAAAAGTAATCAATAATATTTTTTTATTTGGCAGAGTTATCTCATTTTTTTTACTTACTAAGTTTGATAATGGCCGATTTGACCGACAAATTTTGTCAGTATTTTGGACGACTTGGTCAGAAAAAACATTTAAAAAGGTTGGTCGAGTTGGCTTGGCTTAGTTGGTTTTGGCCAAGTTGTCTGGCAATCTCCCACTTGACATATGAGAGGTTTGATTACAAATTAATTGTGATGAAGTGGAGCCTCAGTTATCCTATTGGAATGTTTCCCTTTCCATTAACAATTCAAAGCCGTCTTCGAACGTTTGATATTCCTTTAGATCAAGACGGCATAATTTCAATCGTGGAATACCTTCCCAGATAGGAATTCTCGTCCCAATTGAGCCCCAAAGAAGTACCAATGGGACGTCTGGGACAGGCTCAAGTATAAAACATCTAAAAGCCGTCCCTTTTAAAACAAAAAAAGCACCGAAGCGCGGCAATTTTCACAGTCCCATGTGAACGTACAGCCCCTTGCATGAAATCGTGTGCAGGCTTATTATTAAGGGTAAAAATGTGTTTGAGACGCTAGAGGTCTCTCATAGTATGCCAAATTTGATTCCACTTTATGTGAATCAAAACGCGGTTTATTTATATACCGCGTATTCTGAGGGATTTGGAATTTGGAAGCAATACTTTTTCAAACATTTGTGTAACATTAATATTTTAACTTTTTTTTACTTTTTCTTCTCGATATCGCTCACTAGTAAATTCAGTCATTGGTATGATTCATTTTCAGATATGCGGTGAAGCTCATACATAAAGCCTCATAAGTCAACAAAAAATGTCAAGTTCATTTTCCCTACCTTTTTCGTGAAAATGTCTAGACTTTTTTTCTACAATTTGGACGAACTCTTAGCAAGTTGAAAAAGGTCCTTTTGCTATTCCCTTTCCTTCATTGCCGTCGGAAAAACAAAAAGGAATGAACACCAACCCTTTTTTGCCAACTTACGCTAATCTGTAAGCCTTAAACTGCCTAGAGCGTATTTTTAGGCTGTTTCTTACTCTACCCATGCTGGCCTTCCGCCTGCTCTATTCCAAAGAGCCAGGTTTATACACCCCCAATTTCCCCGTTGGTATATTAATCTCTAAAAAATATGTCCTTTTTTTTACGGACACGCAAGTCCAAATTGTCCATCATGACGAGAATCCTCGAAATATAATTTCGAAAATAAAATAAAAATATGCTTAATTTTAAAAAAGAAAATTAAAATTGCCACTAGACAGGATGGATACAACGATCAAAATATAAAACTACATCACTTTTTACTTTTTCAAATTTCAAAACATTGGAGATTGCATTGACATGAGTAAAATCCGTCTGCTTAATGTTAAAGTATGGTGAGTATACTTGGAGTCAAGCAAAAAAAAAAAGTTTAGTTCCCCTATAGGCCACAGTGGTGCGCATTGTTGTAAGCTGCGCACGACTTTTGGCTTTTCGCGCACTGACAATTGTAATAAGATCTATAAATATAACTACCATTTTTTTTCCTCTCCCATCCCACTGAACGTTCGCGAAGAAAAAGAAAACTAATAAGTCTTGTTTGTCAAGGTTATTTAACTAAAGAAAGTCGCTGTCAGAGACTGATTTCACTGCGTATGAGTTGTTTACTTTTGAAAAGCAGACAAATTATTAAGAATCGATATAGTTAAATATCGATTCGAATGTTATATATCAGAAAACTAGATAGAAAACCGTAAATACAATACCTTTTCTCACTGAAAACGAATTTCTTTCACTGCACGATTTGAGTTAATGAGTTTTATCACTGAACACTTTCATGACGTTGTTATTGTGATTCGCATTCTGCTTGTTTTCTTTCTTAATCCAAACAAGAGTTTAGAATTCTTAACGCTAGGTGGAGACAACCAACGAACACCTCTCCCGTCCCCTCAAAACTAAAATGTAAATATCTTTTAATTTCATGTCTTTACTAGAAAGGTGCTTTGGAGACTTAGAATTGGTTTTCAACGCTCTATCGATTGACCCTTTTTTTTAAATTATGATTAAAATCCACCCGAGAAGCTATAACAAGGCGGGATAGGACGAGAGTCCCGTCCTCTAGCTTAAGTAGTCCATGGTCCTACTACATACTGTCAATATAAACAAAGCAGTTCAAAAGTGTCAATTCAGGTTTATTGCAGGTTTAGTGCCGTTTCTCACAGTATGTCAGGTAGGGATTTGAAGTTAGATTCTCTGGCCAGGCCTAAAGCCAGAACCAAAGCCAAAAAAAGAAAAAAAGATACTTCACCTAAACGTTCAGGGAACTTTTTCCGTAATTTTGGCAGAGGCAGAGGCCGAGGCCGAGTTACCCAGTCTGATAAAGTTGTAGCAGTTTCTAATCAAGAAGGTGTTAGTGAAATAACTCCCAGTAATGGTAAGTTTATCAAAGTTTGTGTTCAAGTTTACGATTACAAATGTTCTATTGTTTACAGAAAGAAGTGGTTTACAGGATATCATTCATTCAGTCTCACTGGAACAAGACATTATTGAAGCAAGCATTTTACAATTAAACAAGAAGAAAAAGAAAGCCAATCAAGAAAGCGAGTGGAAAACTTGCATGAAAGACAAGGAAGATGGGATTCCAAGAGAGATGCTGTCGGTGGTGTCTATTGAACCGACAGACTGTCGTTGCTCGAATGGTATATCAGCTATTGCACCGACAGTCTGTCGTTGCTCTAAAGCTGTTATTGTTATTGTACCGACAGATCCTAATAGCGCGGTGCCCAATGTATTCCTGTGTGAAATAAATAATAACGAATGAATAGTTTGGAATAGATTACACTTTACACACACTGAATAAACTGAAATCGATAAAACCGAATTTACTTTTTAAAATTTACTATTTAAAATAAGCTTCTACTTCTATAAAAATTCTAGTTCTGGAATCACTCACCGCCGTGGAAGCGGCGGTTGGTTTGAAACTGATTATAGATGACACATGACGGTATAAAACAAATGACGATATAAAGTACATTAATTAAGCGGTTCCCTGGGGTTATTCGTGGTCTGATTGGGTTATTTAACGTCTGTCAGCCGACAGTTTTATATTACCGTTAATATTACCGGCTTTTATTTGTATAACATAAATGAATAATTTAATTAAATGGTAAATACACAAACTTCCCGCGAAACGCATACCCAGCGCATCAAGATAGGCATCTATTGGTGGAAATAGGAACTACCGACAGGCACCGACAGACTGTCGGTGCAATAGCTGAAATACCATTCGAGCACCGACAGTCTGTCGGTGCAATAGATTTTTCGGATGCTGTCTTTCAAAACTACATTAGCTCCCGTTCCTACAGTGTAAGTAAATGTGGTGTATGTGAAAAAGTCACTAATCCTGTTCGTTGCTTTACTTGCAAGCAAGATTTCTGCAGCAAATGTGATATGATCACTCACCGCAAACTGGTACTACACAATAGGGAGGTGTGTGAGAATGGCGAAAATTTAAAATTCTTACGCCAAAACGAGTTCATATCTGAAGATGGATACATCACTGTTGAAGGTAATAGCGCTTTCTTGAATTATATATGTAGATTAATAATTATCTTGTATTAGTGTCCCTTCCTTTACTGATGCCTTCCTGTCCAGAATGCAAAAGCCCTCATTCGTGAACTACGAAACCTGGTTCAAGAGACGTAGCCGTAGTTACAGCCAATGGTAAATGAAGGCAACTTCAGCGTTATTGATATATAACAGATTTCGCTTAATTACGGTACATTTCGATTTCAGGTCGTTGGGATATGAAGGCAACAGTTGTGGAGTGCAATGTTTGCCTTTATTGGTTCGAAGCAAAAGCGGAAGATTATTTTGCTTCTGGCTTTCAGCCATCATCCGCTGTAGATGAGACTTAATTCTATCTCATTTGTACTGATCTTCTGGACTGGTGCTGGCATTATCAACACAAAATGCCTGGTATTTCCATGAACAAAATTGTAGAAACTATTCAAGAAATCTCTGAACAACATAATCGAGTAAGTTGTAATTTTTTTCTGTCTATTTCTTTAATTTATCCACCCTTATATTTGTAGTGCACCAGTTTGAGTAACACCGAGTTCCTCATGGCTATAAGAGAATACGAGTTTAATCGTATTCGAATTTAAAAAGCGATATTAAGGGTAGAGCACATGAAATGCAAAGCTTGCGGAGCCAAATTGCTAGCTTGTCATGTTGACGGCAACATGAAATGTTATAGATGTGGATCGGCTCAAGGGTAAACAACATATGTTATAAAGTTGTCCTTACTCCACTTTTTCAAAACTTCCCCCTGTTATTAATAATAATAATAATAATAATAATAATGTATTACATTTAATATTGAATAGCGCCTTTTCCAAATCATGATCAAAGGCGCTATCGGCTCCGACAATATACATGGGGAAACTCAATTTTCATATGCTGTTCGGAACAAGAATGTTTTTAGTTTACAGCGAAACTGTGTGAGAGAGAAAAGAGGAGAGTAAGGAAACAGAGCTAGTAAACGAAGGTCAGGGGGTAAGGAATTCCAAATTCGAGGAGAGGCGACTGAGAAGGCTCGGTCGCCAAAGCTTTTCTTGTGGCTGCGAGGGGAGAAGAGTAGAAGCTGGAAAGAGGAGCGAGATTCACGACCGGCATCACGAAGGCTGATTAGTGCACTGAGGTATTGTGGCGCGAGACCGACTAGGCAGCGGAACACTTGAACAGCAATCTTAAACTCGATTCGCTGACCAACTGGGAGCCAGTGCAGGGAGCGGAGAACTGGAGTGATGGATTCACGCCGGCTTACACCCATGATGAGACGAGCTGCTGAGTTTTGGACACGCTGCAACTTCGCCAGGCGAGTTGCTGGAAGTCCAACAAGTAGAGCGTTGCCGTAGTCAATTTGGGACAAGACAAAAGCATGCACGAGCTGTATCACTGCAGGGAGAGAGAGGAATTTCTTTATTCTCGCTATTCGCCTGAGGTGGAAGTAGGACGATCTGCATGATGCATTGATCTGTTGCTCCATAGTTAGGTGAGAGTCCAGTAGTACCCCAAGATTGCGGACCACCGGAGAGGGAATGATGCTGGCGTCACCGACCACGAGAGGAATAGACGCAATGCGTTTCTTCGCTACATTGTCTTTTAAAGAGACTAGGAGAGCGTCCGTTTTGTCTTCATTCAGTTTTAGGCGGTTGACAGCCAGCCATTTTCCTTGTTCGGCGAGAGACGCAGCAAGGTTGTCGAAAACCCGATGTTGGTCAGCTGCAGATGGAGATGGGGTGAAAGAATCGTATTCTTGAGCATCGTCGGCGAAGTAGTGGTCAGAGATCCCAAAAGATGCAGCTATTTCGTGCATCGGGGAGTTGTACAGGATGTAAAGTATGGGGCCTAGCACCGAACCTTGTGGAACACCGTAGATGAGTGGGGTGGGAAATGACGATACGCCATTGACGCTGACCGACTGCTGCCTTTTGTCAAGGTACGAGGTAAACCAGGTGAGGGCGAGTCCAGAGACACCAAAGCGAGCAGAGAGGCGGTCTAGGAGAATGCCATGGTCGATGGTGTCAAAGGCCGCGCTTTGATCAAGTAGAGCCAAGATGACAGCGTCGCCGTTGTCAACTGAAGTGAGGAGATCTTTGAGTACCTTAAGAAGGGCGGTTTCGGTGGAGGGAGCAGCCCTGTAAGCTGATTGCACAGAGGCGAAAAGGGACTGAGACTCAAGGTGGGCCACAAGCTGTTTAGCGGCGACTCGTTCCAGAAGTTTAGAAAGGAATGAAAGAAGGGACACAGGTCGATAGTTGGAGAGCACATCAGAATCAAGGCTATGTTTTTTCAACAGTGGGGTAATGAGGGCAAGCTTCATATCATGGGGAAACACTCCAGAGGAGAGAGACAAATTAATTATGTTTGCAATTGAAGGAGCCAACGAGGGTAGGCACTTCTTTAGAACAAACGTAGGCAATGGGTCGAGGGGGGAGGACTTAGATGCACACGACAATATGAGAGACGAAATTTCACAAACAGTTACTGGAGAAAAGGATGAGAAGGCGACAACGGGTTGTTGTGGCTCCGGTTCCCAGTTTCCAGCAGCAGCGTCAAGGTTCGCTCGGATGGTGTTGATCTTGGAGACAAAAAAGTGGCTAAACTGCTCAACGAGTTCTGTTAAGGAATCATGAGCGGGTAGCCACAGACCAGGCTTGACGAGCAGCAGCGAGTCAACTAGCTTAAAGAGGGAGGTCTTCTTCCCACCGGCTTCCAGGATCTGAGATTCAAGGAAGGATCTCTTAGCCAGGTTGATCATCTCGTGAAGATTCCGCAGCTCGCCGTGCATGATTTGCTTGTCGATTGTCAGGTTTGTCAGCTTCCAGCGCCTCTCAAGCCTCCTCACCTTTCTTCTAGCAGCATGGATCTCCTCATTGTCCCACGGATTATCTGGGCGAACAGTGAAGCATCTTTTGACCATTGGAGCATGTGAGTCAAGAACACATGCAAGGCCGTTGTTGTACTGCAACAGAGCACTTTCACAATCCCCAGCTGGGGACGTAAGAAGTGGCAGCTTGAGCAGGTCAGAGCAGAAGGAAGAAAAGTCGATTGACTTCAGCTTCCTGAACTCTACTTTCTTGACTGGACGCAACGGGCGGTGTGCCTTGGCGCACCAATGGATCGCACGATGGTCACTGATGAAGTCGGACGTGGAGCAATCAACTAAAAAGTTGTCCGATGATCTTGATAACACAAGATCGAGAGTGTGGCCACCGATGTGACTAGAGTCAGACACATGCTGTTGAAGATCGAATGAGTCAATTAGAGAGAGAAATGACTGGCCCAGTTGACATGATTTGTCATCTACGTGGATGTTGAAGTCGCCTACTATGAGCAGGAGACCGGGTGCCCACATAGCACAGTTCAGCCGTCGGATGTCCGAATGAGAGCCGATCAGCCAAGGCACAGCCTATCCATTTGCGGCTCTCAAAAGGACGTCCAACGGATGAGCTAAACGAACGTCCTTTAGAGGGCCCTATAAGTACAGCCCTTTCATGTTATACAGAAATCCTTAATAGGACTTTACATTTATCAAGCAACCAAATATTTCGTTTTAACACTTAGATGAGAATGAATGAAAAATACACCGACAAATATTGATTACAAAACACTTTTTGAACCAAAACATGGTTTATAACAACAAAAATAACAACATAAATTTTCCGTAAATAAATTACGGAAAATTTATGTTGTACAAATAGAAATTAGACTTTAGAGTGGTTCACGGTATTTGTTGAGAAACAGTGCAAACCATGAGGGAGGAATGAAGTAGGCGTAACTATGTCTGAGGCAAAACTGACATCGTCCCAAGCATTTCTTCGAGTTGTTCCTCCTTCGATCGCGAGCCACTCTATGGGAATGTGATGAAGAAATCAAACATAATTTGGGCGTAAAAAAACGCCAGTAAATGATGCTCCTATTCGGTTAGGGAAGCACAAACACTCTATAGCAATGACAAATGTAGTAATATTTGGAAATTTGTAATACTTAAGTTAAAATCTACTGATAGAGTTTTTAATGGCAACAAAATAAAGTTAAATTTATTCGAGAGAACCAGTGAACACCAGGTCTTTTCTCTATCAACTCTTTGCGACCTTCAATGAGTCAGTCAGTCTCCTCAACATTATAACAGTGCTATCCCAGACAACACGCCTGGTTTTATTTAAGACAAAAGACGTTGTTTGCCTGACTGTCCGATAAAAGACTGTTTTTGTCAGTCTAATTAATAAGTCTCAATCTGGGTTTTTAAGGGTTCGAAAATAACTTTTTTTGTTGTGCAATTATGTTTATTTATGCAATGATTATTTAATTGGGTAAAAAAAGAGTTTCAAACTTTTCTCTATCGGGATTTTACAATGATTTATCATTTACCGTAGCTTGGGAAAAAAGTTTAAAGTCTGATAAAAATAATGTCAATATATAATTTATTCTACCATAACAACGTCTAGTTGCTTAGTGGTTAGCAAGCTGGCTTAGCAACACAAAGGTTCATTGTTCGAATCCGGTAGTAGCCATGTACAACAAAGTAGAGTGTTGAGGGAAATTACGTATTAAACGTTACCCTCAACATGTTGTAATTTTATCCGGAATATGTCTGTTTCGGATGTTGGTAGAACATCTTGTGGCGCTGGCTAGGGCGGACAAAAATTAAAAAAAGGACATCCATTGGATCTCCGTTTCGGCTGTTGGGATGTTCCTAGGATCTCCAACTGACATCCAAAGGATAGGACCAATGTCCGAAATTGACATCTTTTGAACATCCACCGGACTGACTTGTGTTATGTGGGTGAATGAACCAAGAATTCAAGCAGACTTGCAAACTCATCAATAAACTGACTAGGTTTGTGGGAGGGTGGTCGATAGATAACGAGAAGCGTGAAGCACGCGGAGTTGATGGTAAGGGACGCAGCAAGAAACTCAAAAGAAAGAGCGACGTAGTCCAAGATAAGTGGGCGAGCGCGCACAGTATCGCGAAATATGATTGCAACTCCCCTTCCACGCTTGCCTATTCTCGGCTTATGAAGTGACGAGTAACCAGCCGGGCATAGTTCACGTAAAATATCATCTCCACTATCTTCACGAAGCCAGGATTCAGTAATGGCGACTACATCAAGGTTATGACACACGATGTGTTGTTGGATAATATACATGTTGCACTGAATGGATCGAGCATTAATAAAAACGCGCATTGTAAAAACTTTTTGACTGTCAAGCCTCTTTATTTACCCTAGTAATACTTTTCCAATTCAGGAAATGTTCTAGAATACTACACTTTAAGACATGCTGCGTCTTCTCCAGTTATTTTAAATAATTAATCATCCCTAGTTTATCTATGAAAATTAATTCAAGTCCAAGGAAAAGAATCATAGGATGCTGTTTAGTATTTTTTTCGTTTCTAGTGATAATAATATAGCTGTCAAAACTCAAAAGTCAAGTGAATTATACTTAACAACTGAATTATACTAACAATTTAGTACTTTTTTCGTTTCTAGTGATAATAATATAGCTGTCAAAACTCAAAAGTCAAGTGAATTATACTAAACAGTATCCCTAGCGCCCTACCATTTGATATATATAACACAAATCTACTTAGTCTAATAACAATCAAAATAGGATATTATAGGTTACTAAGTACACAAGCAATGTGCAATTGGACTTAGAGAATTTTCAATCCGTTGATAGCATTCAAGGGGGTTTTTAACTCATAGTTCACCCAATTGTCCACCAGGCAGCGTTGATGATAGGTGACCACTGGCTTCAGCCGAGATAGCCGATTCCAACCAAAAGTTCCCCCACCATACTAATACACCATGCTAGTAATACTTTTCCAATTCAGGAAATGTTCTAGAATACTACACTTTAAGACATGCTGCGTCTTCCCCCCACCATGTTACTAGGGTAAATAAATCAAAAACCCCCTTTTTTCCTATCTCCCACTGCAATCGAAACCCTCCTGGATTTTTTTAAATTTTGCAACGCAGCATCCGAAACTGGTCTATATCTTTAAAATACGATAAATCGTATCCTTTCCCAAACTCAAACTTTCTGTTTCGGCTACTTCGATGGGATTTTCCGTGTCTTCCTCAGGTGGCACACTTGTCATTATAATAATGAAAATTTAAGATTCTAATCTAAAACTACTACTACAGAAAAGAATAGCTAAAAAGAAAAGATAACCAACAAAATTAATCCATTGCAGACTGCATGGAGCCTATTCGTGTTTATACTGTGTTGTAGCCCTCCGCCACCACGAGCGCTACCGTACCTACGGTCGTCGGGGCGAACCCTACCGCCTTAGATTGTACCCTGAAAAGTCGGTAGGGTTCGCCCCGACGACCGAGATCAAGTTGTCCCGTAGATACTAGATAACGCTGTCGCTAAAGCGGTGTTCCAAACAAGCTTGTTTTCCCGCTCCATCAATAAAGTGAGTTTGTTGATTTGCTGTTGCGTTACGTTTTCACTTATTTCTTAAATCACGAAGTTATTGTCCCAGAGAAATATTAAATTATGATTTAAAAAAATTATCTTTAAGTATCTTTTGCCAGGTTTGTTATCAAGTTATGAAGATAGCTTTAAAGTTTGAATGATAAAATATTATACAGCAAGCCATCAAATGTACTAGGCTTTATTGTGACAAAAAAACTTGTTTAATACTTACATTTAACATCATTTCTGAATGTTCAAATTCTTCAAAATAAGTAGTTGATCAACTGAGCTGAAAATGCTACGTAGAGGTGGGAAAAGAATAAGGATGGATGATCCTCCAGATGATTATGAACCACCATTTACTCCTTATTCTGTTCAACCACAAACTCCTATGGATCAGCAAAGGTTCAAATCTTTTCTAAACATTGCTAGACATAAATTAAATTCAAACATTCAATTACAGCAGCAACTTATTTGGTGGACAGTATGGACAATACAATGAAAGTGTTTCTCTACATTATGATTCTGCAACTGCTTCCAACATGGAATATGATCAAAACTTTGGTCAAGTTCAACACAGTATGAATGTGTTTAGTTCAAATGAATTGGAAGAAATCCCAGTTTCCAACTCTTTCTAGTGGGCGTGGAAGGACAACACGAAGTTCTAGGGGCCGAAGTAAATATTATTGAGAGTTGTTATCTTTTATTTTTTGTTAATTTTCTAATTATATATGAAGTTTCTGTTACTCCTGCTGGAAAGAAAGGACTAACAGCAGCTGCAAATTCTCAAAGAGTAATATCTAGCCCAGAAGATACTCCTGTTCCCACACCAAGTCCTGCTCCTCGAAGACGAGGACGACCAAGGAAAAATCCAGTGATGGAACATTCTTCTGTTGAAGATGAAAGCACTTTATTTTGCATCATTAGGAATGGCAAAAGTTCTTTACAGGTATAGACCTACCTTTGGTGCTATGTTCATAACTGTGAAAATGTGTTCTAAAACTCAAATTTCATTTCATTATTGATTGCAGCAAATAGTAGATGAATGGATTGAGCAGTACAAAGCTGATCGTGACTCAGGGTTGCGCGCTATAATGCAGTTCTTTATTAGTGCTTCAGGATGCAAAGGAAAGATAACATCTCAAATGCAAAGCAGCATGGAACATGCCGCAATTATCCGTCGTATGACCGAAGAGTTTGATGAGGTGTCACATACCGATATTTAATTTCTTTTAAATATAAACTAGTGACTTAACTGTTGATGTAGTCATCTACTTTAACTATTAAATATCTCGTTTAGGAAAGTGGAGAATATCCAATGATTATGTCTGGTCCACAATGGAAGAAATTTAGAAGCAACTTTTGTGACTTCGTGCAAACGCTTGTGAAACAATGTCAATATTCCATAATTTATGATCAATACCTAATGGATAATGTTATTTCACTTCTTACTGGTCTTTCTGATTCACAAGTCCGAGCTTTTCGTCACACTGCTACTCTAGCTGGTAAAATGATTTTGTTATTTTAAAAATTTGACAACATGTAAAAGTATTTGTTTTAGCTATGAAACTAATGACCGCGTTAGTTGATGTGGCTCTGACTGTTTCGATTCATCTTGATAACACGTCGCGTCAGTATGAGGCTGAACGGCAAAAAACTCGGGATAAACGAGCCAGTGATCGTCTCGAAGCATTGCTTGCCAAGCACCAAGAACTTGAAGAAAACATGGACGAAATTAAAAATATGCTGACTTATACATTCAAATCGGTTTTTGTACATCGTTACCGAGATATTGTTCCCGAAATTCGAGCCATTTGTATGGCGGAAATAGGCATTTGGGATGAAGCGTTTCCCTCAAAATTTTCTTGATGATTCTTACCTCAAGTATATTGGATGGACTTTGCATGACAAAGTTGGCGATGTTCGTTTAAGATGTCTTCAAGCTCTCCAACCATTATATGCTTCAGAGGAACTTAAAGGAAAACTGGAACTTTTTACTAGCAAATTTAAGGTCAGTTAGTGTTATCTAATTTTGCTTAGCTAACTATCAAGTTTAAATTTTGTAACAGGATCGTGTCGTTTCGATGACACTAGACAAAGAATATGATGTTGCAGTCCAAGCTGTTCGTTTGATCATCAGTATTCACAAGTATCATCGAGAAATATTATCAGACAAAGATTGTGAAGCTGTTTACGAGTTGGTGTTCTCCTCACATCGAGCCGTTGCACAAGCTGCTGGTGAGTTTCTTAATGAACGGCTTTTACACTCGATGACACAACCCCTCCTGCTCTACGTACTCACCGTGGCAAAAAAAAGGCTGCCCAATACACCCCTTATTCGGGATTTGGTTCAATTTTTATTGAATCTGAGGTGAAATTACCATTAAGTAGTAGTTCAAATCGATTACTTACCCAACATATTTAACAGTTGCATGAACATGGAGCATATTTGGTTGACTCCCTAATTGACTCAAACGAAATGATGAAAGACTGGGAGTGCATGACGGATTTGTTAATGGAAGATCCTGGGTCAGGTGAAGAGTCTTTGGACGATCGACAAGAAACAAGTTTGATCGAACTGATGACATGTTGCATCAAACAAGCTGCAACTGGAGAACCCCCCGTAGGACGTGGGCCTACAAGAAAAGTAACTGATATAATCTCTTTGCCAGTAAAAAAAAAAACATGTATTCGAATTATCTTGTACATTTGTTTGTTTTCGTTTTTTAGATTACTACCGTGAAAGAAACGAAGCAAGCCCAAGATGATCGTGTACGACTTACTGAACATTACATACAAACTCTTCCTCTATTACTCGGGAAATATATCGCTGATCCAGAAAAAGTTGCAAACCTCCTTTAATCCCTCAGTACTTTGATATGGAAATCTACACTACCTCACGCCAAGAAAAGGTAAGTTGGTCTAATTTAAATTTGTTTAATAAGTGTTTTGATGCCTTTCCTCTCACTCACAGAGTTTGGAATCGTTATTGCGTTTGATGCAGATGTAGTAGAGAGACATACAGATACCGAAGTGCTTGAAAATTGCGCTAAAACATTGGAAGTTCTTTGCACTGAAGATCACGCAATCTACTCTCGATGTGACGTTATAAGAAGCACGTTAATTGATGGTCTGGTTAACAAATTGCGTGAAGTTCTTGACGATCATGCAACGTTAATAGCCGGTGTAAGAATTGGTTTCTTTAGTTTGCTGACCAATTATGTATCTCATCTTATAAATATATTCCTTTGATTGTAAACAGGACGAAGAGCCTAACGAAGATGAAGTGTTTGCCCTAGTATCAAGTTTGAAAAAAAGTTGCCATCTTCTGGTCGTGTCACAATCTTGGGCCATGGAATTTGTGGGATCCTCTTTTTACGCTGTTCGAGAAGCGAAAGACCTTATTCGGTCCATGCCACCAGAGGTAACGAGTGATTTTTTTTATTATTTCCACAAAATAATATATTGTGACATTTTTTAGGCTATAAAATATTGCATTTCAGCTTGTTATTCTGCTATCTTATGGGAACTTCTCCAGCTCGAAAACGGTTCTGGACGAGGAACATCTGCCGCCCAACAACAGAAGCAATTAAGAGATCATTTGGATGCCTACATTCCGTTGATGACAGAGCTTGTTATCACTTCGAACGTTGCTCTTTTTAGAGAAGAGGTTCGTCCTTATGTCTATTTAGAATTTCTACAGATTTCTTTTAAAATTCAAATAATGTTTTTAGGCATACATATCTGTGTGCGACTTGCTTATATCTTTTTGCAAGCAACTAGAAGACAACCCTCTTCTAAGACCGCTTGTTTATGAACCTGACCGTGGCTTACAACAAACTCTAAATGACTTCATTCAGACCTATGTGTTTGTTGAAGAGGAAGACGAAGAACATGACGAACATACTAAAATTGAAGAATTGCATAAACGCCGTAGCTACTTGTCTAGCTTCTGCAAACTCGTCGTTTACAATGTCTTACCTATTAAAACTGCGGCCGATGTTTTTCGACATTATGTGAAGTATTACAATGATTACGGCGACATCATTAAGACAACGCTGGGAAAAGCTCGAGAAATCAACAAAGTAAGCTGTGCCAGGACCATGATTCTCAGTCTCTCCGTGCTATTTCGCGATCTATCTAGGGATACTGGAAGTCGTATTGATCGACAATCAGAAGAATTTGTGAGTGTCAAGGTATGGAATTGAATTTTTCTATTAATAAACGTTTTCATCAAAATACTTCAAAATGACTGTAATAACTTATGTGAAGGAAATTAGCGAAAAGATTTGCACTTTCATTCGGACTGGATGCATTGAAAAATCGCGAAGCTATCACCGCCCTTCATAGAGATGCCATTCTTTTTGCCACAAATCCACTTGAGAATCCTAATGATCCTACTGGCCCCCCTCCTAATTTAGCTTTTCTTGAAATTGGTGCTGAGTTTACCAACAAACTGTTTGAAACAAGACAAAAGGATGGTTTTTACAGTTTTTGGACCGAATTTTGACAATGGGAATGCCTTCATCTCGTGGTGAAGAATGGCAACCTCTTTTGTTGTACCGCAATTCCTTGGTACATGGTGAAACTGATTTACCTCCGCAGACTGCAAGACGTGCATACGGAAGACGTCGTCGTGATGCAGGTATTAATAAAAACTATTTTATTCGCGATAAGCTTTTAAGTATACAAAATTTGGCGTCGGAAAGGAATATGCTTGAGACAGCTCCTTGGTTGATTTATAACCTGTTTTTACCTACCTCGTGTTATTTAAACGGCAAATGCAAGTGTAAAGTGCATCCAAACCTTTGCCTCGTTCAATCATGTACAATAGAATTGGCGTTATCTGACACAATTTCTTATGTTTGCCGCAATATTCTTACTTATTTTATTCTATTCTTAAGTTCAGTTACCCTTCTTTGCGTGCATGTGGGACTTTTATCACTTGATTGCTATATGTCCCTGTAAACCCAAAAACGGGACCTAGTTTTTTTATATAGCGGGAATCGGGGATCAAATATGATGAATTTTTTATATTTTTTGTAGTTGGCCGTTATCAACCACATGCAATTAATGATTGCCTTATTGACACGAGTTTGATACAATTTTGTTGTTTAGGTGGAGACGACGGTGAAATCGTTGATGATAACGATGATGCTGGATCAGATCAGGATTTTGTTGGGTAATATTTCAATTGGTAGTTTTAATACTCTATAGTATTCATTTTACATTCTATTAATTTTGCAGTTATTAATCTCTCGCTAATTGGAAGAAAGTATGTTGCTGTTTCGTCGAGACATTCTTGAACTCGGTTACATTTTCCTTTGTCAACCAACTTTGCTTAACTATGATTCATTTATGATTGCTTTTGTTTCTTTTTATATCGTCTTACAAATACAAAAAGAAATATTAAACGGTGAAATCGCATTTTCTTTTACCAACTTTTATTTTGTTACAATTAAAACCCTTGTGTAATAACTGAATTTATTTAGATTAAGTATCAATATTTTTTTTTATATACGCGTAGTGTTGCTGTTGGCTACTTATTCGTTTATTGCAAAATTATTTCCCTATGCTTTCCTTCTGTAATCGTGGAGTCATCGATCAAATAAAAGTAGTCTCGAATCAAACATCAAATAATGTCTTCCTAAAATAGGCCGCAACATCCTAAAACACAAATGTGTCAGCCTTAACTTGACCGACTTATTCCTAGCACTGGGCAACCATTGATTTAGTTGATTTCTCAAATAATTCTCTCTTTGATTAACTTTTTCATTATTCTTGTCATTTTCTCAATTGCTACATATTAAGTAACCTTATAAATTAATAATGCATTTTTTTAATACACTAAGCATTATTCTGTCTATTTCACTTTAAATATGTTTTAAAGATGCATCCCCAAAAGAGAATTTCACACTTCACCACAAACGTGCTTGCTATGTAGGTCGAGGAAGAATTCCGGCTGGTCGAGGAAGAGCAACAGTGCAGCCACGAGTAAATAGAAAATTTAAGTAGGTCATAGCACTTTAATAGAAAGAGTCACAGCAACTTAATGCCAAAACATGACGAATTAAACGCTTGATCATCAAGATATATTAGTTTAACTTACTTGCTGAGCATGTGTACCTTTCTTGTATATTTGAATCGAAGATGAAGTTGAACATTGAAGCTACCCAGAAAATAATTTTTTTAATACGCCAATTTTGATTCTTAACTTATTGTGTCTTTCAGCAATTAAATATCATTATTTTATTAAAGCGTATGTTATAGTTTAAGTCTAAAGCATGGACGACGGAAGACGAATTTGTTTCAAAATAATCTAGTCAAATATATGCATTCGACATTTCTGTCAAATGAGGTTAAGTGATGGCCCTAAAAAATGGTTTATTCTTGAAAAATGGTGTTATTCTATATCCATTCTTATTACATAAAATAACACTGTAAAATCTATGGAATCCGACGAAATTATGAAATTACGTAAGTGTATTTATCGGCGCGAAAAATATATTTTGGTTTACAGGCAAAAAGGTAAAATGCCACGAAAGATCTTAAAGTATTTTTCATCTACTTGTGTGAATTAGTTTTGAAGGCATCCCGTAGATAATAATGTCGTTAAGGTAGGTAGAACAGCTAATTAAGAAATTCTACTTTATTTTAGATTGAAATCTGATGCGACGTCCATGCTCCAATTTTACTGTAATACTTAGCTATTATGAAAATAATATTCATCTTTATTTTGTAAAGAATCAAATAAACCAGACTCTTTTTTCGTAAAACATAATCCGCACTAGAATACCTTTAGCCCGTGGGGCTCGTGTGCCGCACGGTCTACAGAGCCGAAAGATAAAAGTAGGAAGGGCAAGTAGCGAGGATAGCTTTAGGCATTAAATGCTAGACGGTGGCCTATATATAAAGAAAGGATTCGTAATCACCTGTGTTTCAGTTGGTATCAAGGATCACACTCTGTTTGAGAGCTTCAGAGTGCGCGCGTGTGAATCCTTCATTTTTCAAAATTATTTAACGTCATATATTTCTGGATTTATAATTTTCTGCCGTGGTTTCGTCGCCCTGAGTGATCTAGAGGTAATGATAAACAGTGAGGTCTATCCTTCTTTATATGTACAGGTAGTTTGACATGAATAAATGTGAAACTTAACATGTATATTGAATTGGAATTAGATTTTATTTTTATTTTTAGTTGATTGCTTACTGAATTAAAATGAGTGCCTTCCTGAAGAATGTCGTCGACGGTTACAATGATTTGATGATCAACAAACGAGGTAGGCAAAAACATCCGTTATTTCGTACTTACATTTTTCATATTCTAGATATAACGTCGTCGTTTGATTGTTGGGCGGAAATAATTCTCGTTAACGCATTTGAACAATTTATCAGACAAAACCTTACTTGTATCTTACTCTTCACTTTGTATATTGATAAATTGGTGGAATGGAAACCCCTATACCGTAACTGTTAACAGTTGTGATGCTCCTAGTCCATTGACCTCATTTGATGACGGTTTTGTGGTTAAGTCTCTCAGAGTAGTGACCCCCATTGTATGACCGCTACTTTAACGGAACACGGCCAAATCTCTTAGAAAAGAAAACGTTAGTTAAGAATTCACCTACCTTCGTGAGAATTCCTCGGTGGCTTTCCTTAGAATTTAGTAGGACTGAGCTATGATTACTGTTTTCAATTTGATGACTAGTATGTATAGCTAATTCGAGCTAATTCAGTGATTTAATCATTCTAGAAATGTTAACACTTTTGTATGAACTAATGAAAAGGAAACATTAAACTAAGATGACATTACATTTTATTTTATTTTATAGATCCTAGGGTAGATGGGATGGTTCTTAATGAGTTCGCGCTTTCCAACCCTGCTTCATCTGCTCTTTGCTACATCTATTTTGTAAAATCCCTTGGGTCCGAGGCTAATGCGCGATCGGAAACCATTCGAACTCCGTCCGCCATCATCATTTATAACGTCATTCAAGTTGTTGCCAGTATCTCCTTAGTGTAACAAGGTATGAGAATCTCTGTAATGTTAACAGTCCTCCTAGCAAATTTCTATGACATTTTACTATTGCGAAACTGAACGAAAATGAAGAATTTCTTTTCTTCCCTTTTTCCTACCCCGATACGCCCACGTCTGTTGATTTAGGGTCTGGTACATGCGTGGCTCTTCCGGTTATAGCCTTCGCTGTCAACCAGTCGACTATTCAGATGACCCAGATGAACTGATCGTTGCCCAAATGTGTTGGTGGTATTATTTTCTGCAAATTCACTGAGTTTCTGGATACCATCTTTTTTGTTCTACGGAAGAAATTCGATCAAATCACCAATCTTCATGTTATTCATCACAGCATCATGCCAGCCGCCGTTTGGTGGGGTGTCAAGTTTACTCCTGGTGGCCACGCCACATTCTTCGGAATGCTTAATACTTTCGTTCACATCATCATGTACACTTATTATCTATTAGCCGCAATGGGACCAAAATATCAGAGTATTTGTGGTGGAAAAAGCATTTAACCACGATGCAAATGATTTCAATTCATCACGGTCTTTTTTTCATACGGCTCAACTTTTCTGCATTTGAGTGCAAACTTCCCCAAGATTCTTGCATATATCATGTGCTTTAACTCAATCATGTTTTTAGAAGCCTTTTTCACAACTTCTACATTCAGGGTACAGTGTAGTAAAGGAACATTATCAAAACAAATTTTCAGTCTCATTAATACTTCAGAAAATTAGTCTTTGATTTTCAAGGAGAAGAAATTTAAAATGATTAACTTTTCTTATACCGGTTTGTTTTATGCAGGCTTATATTAAACGCCGTCGCTGCCCACCATTAAAAAGATGATGACCACGATGACACTGTAAAGATTGAGTAAACCATCGCAATGGGAAATCTAATGATAAAATCGCCAATGGAAAAAGTAGCGGTAAAGCTGAAAAGGAAAGCCGTGGAGTTGGGAAGATGATTACCAACAAATGAGTAATGCATCAGCTGCATGTTACATTGGCCAAAAATGGTCTTTACCAATCAAATGGCAAAGCGAAAGGAACTGACTCTTGCCAAAAGTAAAATGTAGTTCTAGTGCTGGCCATACGAAAAGCCAAAAAATATGGTTATTCTGCAGCCGAGAAAAAGCATCTTTAAGTTCTGCAGCTCAGTTCCGACTTGCCAAATCGAAATTGTCAAGTTTCACCTCCTTCTACCATTTGCTTCGTTGTTCGAAAAATTCTTATTCTTTTATATATTGATGATCTTATGGGCCATTTTTGGTAATCTGATATAAACGTTCTTGCATCTTGATGCAACAAAAAGGAAAAAAATAGGCAAACACACGCTAAAGATTTGGAACGGGAGTGTATATATGCCGAACAGTTTTATTCAAATGCATTCATGGTGAAGTGCTGTTGACATCAGCTCAATACAAGCAGATTTGATATTCCAAGTTATTTCTTTTCCATACGTTATGGTTCTACTGTTGGAATTATCATACTATCAGATACTATTATACAATCCAACTCAATCAACCCAAAAGTGTCAAGCGTCGTGAATTGAACTAAACCATATGTTGAATCATCATATAGTCTAACGGAACATGAATAACGTGCAGGCTATACGGAACCGTCCAAAATTCCCAAAATTGAAACCGTTAAAAGAGGTCAGTATGATTCTAGGTCACAAATAAACTTTCAAGTAAGTTTTCGAATTCTTGGTGCGTTATATATCACTACGTTTCCTATAGCACTGAAATAGTGAAATGTAATCACTGCAAATACCGTGAAAGTGTAGAAAGTTTTAAGAGCTGTATTTTCTCTTCATTTTACGAAATACTATCTATAGTAATAGTGGAAACATTTTTCCTTTGTTATCGTCCTTTTGGGAAATTTAAAAAAGACACAAGAAAATAGAATACAGATATTTTGACTGCTGTTAGAATTTCGAGCTCCTTGACACAGATAGATGATAGACTTTAGTATTAACACACTCCATTCATTTTCGACGAGAAATAGCATTGTAATAATATGATGTTGTGAGTCACGTGAATACAAATATATCGGTAACCTATACATACAGTATATAAATACGTAATGAAGTAGTTTATAATTTAAGCATAGAAAAGTAAGAAAACGAAAAAGAAGTGTCCAGGTGTCTTTTTTTTTTCATTTGCTGTATCTAATCAGAAGGTCCTAACATTCGCTAGTATCGCGTATGTTAAATATATATTTATTAAATTTCTAGAAAGGCAAACAAACAATGAAAATCAAAAGCATAGGATATTATGATGCAGATTATCATTGGAAGACCACCAAAAATCACAATATAGCTTGAAATCTTTAATTGGCGACTGTTATATGTCTCTTTATTGATTAGTCATGATTAAGAATGCATGCTGGACTGCTTGTGATTTATGTTTGTTTCGTTCTATTTGGTTTCGTGTGAACTATTCAAAAGTCAAGAATTATATTATAATTCCATATACTTAATTAATAATGCCACATGAAAAATAATTTATATTTCTTTATTCGCCAATCATAAGCGAAAATCTAACCTATGATATCGACACTTCGCCCGAAGTGAGCATAATAACTGACCGTGCAGCTTCATACTTCCTGTTTTACGTTTAAGGACTGAATAGCTGATAATACAAAGAAAAAGTTGGCCGGACCATTAATCCTTAATGAAACCAAATGTATAATACGAACATCGAATTTCAATATGGATTAAAAATTAGAAAAAGTTTACTACATTCTTTCTGATATCCATATTGCTCCTTTGCACCCAATTTTCACAATTTGGGAAAACACTTGATACAGAGGAGCGTCCTCTGCCTTATGAAGGATGGCCGTGTCATGATGTTCAATTTCTTCGTCGCGGAATTTGCTCAAGACTTTTAGTAATTCACTGTTTCCATCTGGATTGGTCATGAGCTCACGTATTTGGTCATTATAGTGATCTGTAATAACTGTCTCCACAGCTGCTGTGCATGCCATTGCCATTTTTGGTCCCAAAACAGCAGAACCTAGAACAAAACAGGTTAGAATTCTTTAAGAAAAATCAACTACAAAAGAAATCAGGTACCAACTCCTAAAGCGAACCCTGCCACATTCCAAATGGGTAACATCACCGTAGGTCTAGCTCGGTACTTTGGAAGGAGTTCGTCGAACTTCTTGCGATGTTCCTTCTCCTGATCCCACATGTGTTGTATAACACTTCCTACATTTGTTTTCCCTACAAAAATCAATCAATCTTTACTCACATGATAATCTAATATTTCTGTTGTCAAATACCAAGAACAGCCATTTGACCGGCGTATATGCGATCAGCGCCCACTTCACCAGCATGGTCAACTCGTAAAATTCGGTCCCGAAAAATAGTTTCCCTTGCTTCCTTAGGGGATATTTTGGTCGACGTAACAAATCGGCGGAATAGTTGATGGATCACTATTGGACGATAATTCATTCTAATATTTCAATAATAAAAGAAAATAAATCGGACAAGTTCAAAGTTATAATCCTCAAACAAATAATTAATAAATTTTAAATACACTCACATAAAGGCTTTATGTGAGCTTTATGATAAAGCTCGGAAAACAGAAAACAATTATGGTCAGACCACAGATAAAGACCACTGGTTCGACATGTCCTATCCTTTTAGCCCTATCCCTACTGACCCCGTCGTGCTGAATATGCCTGTAGTGCCTCTAGCGGATAAGGTGGTGTACTACGCAATAGGCACGAAGGGGGGTTGCAGACGAATTTTGTTTTTCTCTTTTTCTGTCTAAGTTCTTTGTTGATGTTTTAAAATCGTCACAAAAATTTTTTCGTTAGAACATCTGCTGATTAAAAATTTTTTGTATGTAATTATTATATTGTCGTTAAGTTTGGAAGTTGGTAGGAAGTAAATGAAGCAAATAAAGAAAAAAGAAAATGTTGCCTAGACTGGGATTTGAACCACTTAACCCGAGATCGCAAGCTGGACTCCTTAACCACTACACCACCAACTGTTGAAAGTCTTAGTAAATAATTCATTTGAGTATTTTTTCTAGGGACGGTTGGCCGAGGGAGGTTGGCCAAACGCAGTATGTAGATAACAAAACGCACACCAGAGGGCAGGACAAGCATATTAGCCCCCGAAAATCGGAGGAAGGGTAGCAAGTTTGGTGGCGACAGTTGCCCATGTTAAATCTCTTATGGACATGTCGAACCAGTGGTCTTTATCTGTGGTCAGACCTATAAACACTGAGCGGATGCTGAGTTGCAAGTTCTCGCTGCTCTCGTCGTCGCTGCTCTCGTCGAAAATGGTTTTTAATTCCCTGTTATATTATTATCAATCATCAATTTGTACTGTTTTCAATTTTAAAGTTTAGGTTGAATTAATTGTGATTTAATACAACCATTTTCAACCAAAATTTTTTTTCTTTCTTTAAAAAATTATTAAAAATACAAAATAGTGTTCACAATTTTACATTATAAAACAGACGCTTCTTCCGTTTTTCCCGTGTAGTTGATTGTAGGCCAAATCGTAAAGTGCAAAATCTTTGCAATTTTCATCATGGGCAGTCATGGCTCATGGGTGGTGATATTTGCTGTGTAAGGCACGTACTTAACTTGCCTTAGGCAGTAAGGCTCATAAAAGCCGCACTCGATGACTCAGTGGCATATCCAGGACGCGTAGGCGTATGCATATTTTGGATAACAACGCTTGTAGCGGATGTTTTCGGAAACTGACTTTTACAAAGACCAAATATCCTAGACTAAGTTTAGCGTTAATTACTCAAAAAAATCTCCTACGAACACAAAATGTATTCTTATCAAACGCTAAGATGTTGTTGATTTTTTTAGATAAATAGTAAAAAATTAGAACCTATAGATTTTAAGTTATTCTAGGTTTACTGAGGGACCATCTGGCATAAAATGCGAGATAAAATGGTTGACATCTGGCATAAAAGCCCGTGTAACCAATTTCGGGTGACACGGGCAAATTTTTCGATCACAGTACCAATTTGTAAATTCTATAACTCGAATACCGTTTTGTTTTGACATAAAACATTCATACTTGGTGGTATGATGTAGCATTATAACAAGGAATCCTTTAATTATTTTTTTTAGAATTTTGAATATTTATAAACCAAGATGTTTAATTAATCGAATAATAAAATTTTGAATTTCAGTTCAATATTTTTTTTTTGTGAATACAATCGTTTCCTAGAAGTGAACAGGGATTTATATGGTTGATACTTGATATTAAGTTATTAACAAGTATTAACAAAGTTCATTTGGTGGCAGAATCCCTCAACCACCACTGTAAATACTAGTAGCTACGGGCATTTGTTCCGAAGTCAATTTCTTCAACAGAAGATGAACCTTAACGATCCTGAACACTTGACTACTCGCACGTCTACTTAGACAACTTAGTTATTCTGCATTCCTCTCGAAAACAAAAAATCAATCACTTCGCCATGAAAATTTATATTCAGTTTACTTCAATCTATATTTCTCTCCCATCACTGCGGTTTTCCAACATTTATTAAGTAAACGGTAAAATGAACTCGACTTTAATCTATTTACGTCATCGATTCACCACAAATATACCAGATGGTACAAAAGACAATTTAAAAAATTTCAAGCCACTGCTACATTAGCACTTGGCAATATAAAATACATGACAATGTTGCTTTCCAAACCAGACTACACGAATCAAAATTTTCCGGAGAAAACCCAAAGAAACCAAGTAACCACAGCGAATTTGCATGTTGTTTTGCCAATTACATCACATTTCATTTTCAAATTCATCCTTCTCTTTAAACACTTTGATACCCGCGTTGCCGAGCACGCCTTCTTCCAATTAAGTAAGCAACAAGTACAACAATGACAAGAGCGGCTAACGCACACCCAACAGCAATAGGTACAATATCAGATGTAATGACTTTATCAGCTGGGCAATCAGTAGCTGTAAAAGAAAGAAACATTTGATGGCTTTGTAAGATAAAATATGGAATGTTTAATCTTACCGAAGTTAAACTTATCATCAGTTTGCATTCTGAAAGCTTCTGTTTGCAAATGAGATATATGAATGATGGCCAAGTCTCCTATTTTCTCATCCAAATTCAGTTCAAAAGTTTCTTCAGAATTACATCTGTAGGAATTGTTGATAGCAACAGAATGCAAATTACTGTTCACCAGTTCACCATGTGAATAGTTTCCAACTACATTAGATTCAAGATTTAAAGTTTCCTGATTATAAATAAGTCTCAAACATTGAATACCTCTAGATGCATTTGGAAAATTTTCTGAATCAAGATAAACTTCAAACATTATATCTGAAAGATAAACCAATTCCTTTCCAGTGGCCTGAATTCCACTAAGAATTAACTGTCAATTAGATTATTTAAACAATTAATATCATTAATTTACCTGGACATATTCTTGTGAAACACAAAAGTAAGTATGTTGGGTAAATTGGTATTGGAAGAATCACTTTGACCTGCAATCCACTGAAGGGATATTTTTTGACTGTGGGAGTCTTCCATAACACCTAGGTTGCAAGTACCACTGGAAGTTGCATTGCCAGGCAAGTCAAGTTTTGCATTTTGAATCTAAAAAACCAAACAAAAACCAAATATGTGGGGAATAATTCACAGATATTAACATTTTGTTACCTGGCCAAAGATGGTATAAAATGGAACAACAAATGAAGCAGCAAATTTAACCATTATACATGTTACATTAGTTTCTTCATCTACCACAACCCAGTTCTTAACAGGATTTGGAGGATTTGGAGAGAGAGTGGAAGAAGTAGGTATAAAAGGGGTTGGAGAAATAGTGGGAGTAGTGAGAGATGAAGTACTAGATACGGGCATTTCAGTAGTGAACATTTCACTTGTGGACATCTCTGTAGTTAATATAGTAGTGGATGGTAAAAGTGTACTTGAAATAGTACTATTGGGATCTGAGTAAGCTGAGAAGTTTGAGTCTGTGACTAAGGCATTTCCTGTAACACAATACGTACTAGTTAATTTACGACAGAAAAGAGTAATGATTATTATCTCACATTTGTCACTAATATTTTACAAGAATCTGAATCTGAACGCAAAGAAAACTAACTCTATAGTCGTGTTTTAACTTAATTAAACGTGTCTACGTCTTTGAACTATGAAACGGGTTGAACATGTCAAAAATTCAAGATAAATTAAAGAAAAATCTTATTAGACGAACCTGTGCAAATACAGAGGTACAGCATCACGAGAACTCTTTTAGCTTCCATAATTTTGCCTAATAGGATTTTAATGAATGATGAGTGAACGCTGCACTCAAGCTCAACAAAGAAGTGAAAGAACTGATGAGTAAAGAAATACCAAGTGAAAAAATACGTGATATCGACGAATGGGGTGTATTTTAAAAACAACGTT